>JAPZPB010000099.1:81305-99753 GCA_037952635.1 Bryoglossum gracile | reverse complement strand
CCCCCCCGCCCCCCCCCCCCCCCCCCCCCCCCCCCCCCCCCCCCCCCCCCCCCCGGGGCTAGCACCTATATAGTAAAGTTAGTTACGGTCCGTAAATAGTCTAAATCTACAAGAATACATACGCAACGAACAGCGGCTTCCCTTACTGCCATAGTGGCAGTTGGCACAGCTTCCTCCAAAGAACCCGGGCACAACCACACAAGCCATCCACACCCCCGACCAGCCTGTACAATATCTACACCTAGGGACCTGTACCTGACCAGTTACCTGGCCAAGCTCAGCCTCTAGGTTAGCTGGCCGGGAGCGGTTGGTTGTACGGCCAGACCGCAAAACAGGAACCCGGAGAGGGGGGAGGAGAGAGAGGGTCACCATAGTACGGGTGGCATAGGTGGGGTATCACGTGACCTACCTAATCAAGACTAGCGCTGTACCACATATCCACACAGCGAGCGGCTGCAAGGACCTCGTCTTCAATTAGCTGCTTACCCGCTAAGGTTATCGAAACTGGGCAGACCGCTAACATACAAACTTCTGCTTTCCTCTAGCATATTAGTTCTCTTCGAACAATTAATAAGCCTCTATCCTTGCTCTCACTTCCACCTAGACTAACCTGCTTAGCGCCCAAGTTGACACGGCCCTTCCCAGCTGTAGACTGGCTTGACCTTCAATGAACGACCCATAAACTCGACTCCATTAAAAGCCTTAATAACTTGCGTGGCAAGCTCTGGGGTAGTAAGATCGATGAAGCAGTAGGACGGATTGCGGTTAGTTATAGGATCTCTATTTATTATAATTGATTCGATGCCACTAGTGACTTCTTCGAGGAGCTTAGCGAGATCGGTACGTGTAGCTTGGTAGGGGAGGTTACTAAAGTAGACACAGCAACCTTCCTCTATAGACGTATCTTCCTGTTTTAGATATTAGTCCCTTACCCCTTTAATATTAAAACAAAGTAAAGCAGAGCAACGTAGAGTTTTATCGACGGGGGAAGAAAACCCACCGTGGGTCCAGCAAGTAGGCTTTCGATACTATCACTACTACCATTTCTCCTATCTCTAAATCTAGCAGTTCTATAATAACGTCTAGCTCTACTACCGAAGCCCTCATTCTCCTTTCTATCCTTCTTATAATTATATGAAGCGCCTCCTCCTTGTCTAGAACTATATCCCCTAGCACGACCCGCTCTCCGCTTTCCTTGTTAGAAAGAATTTCTCGGTTGCTCGCCTTCCTTAAGATCTGCGGGGTCGCGTTTAACGCGCCAGTTATTGGAATCCATGGTGCTCGATCTTAACCTCGATTTCCGAGTTGTATTTGGCTTAGTTGCTTAGATTAGTAGAATACCTAGATGGGCCCAAACCGTGGGAGATTCATGGCAAGGTCACTGACTGATGATTCACGGCAAGGTTACTAACTGACTAATTCACTACAAGGTCGAACCGACTAAGTCACTGCCAGGTCGAACCGACTAATTCACTACAAGGTCGAACCGACTAATTCACTGCAAGGTCGAACCAACCCCACAGCGCCACGACGGACCCGTGGGAGATTCATGGCAAGGTCACTAACTGATGATTCACGGCAAGGTTACTAACTGACTAGTTCACTGCAAGGTCGAACCAAACCCACAGCGCCAGCGACGGACCCGTCAACAGTCCGTTGCGGCCCTAATTAACATCTTTGAGGACCCTTCTACCAACCCACCTACTATACGGCCTTCTAGCTTCCTCTCACGCTTCCGCCCAGCTCCCTCACATACTCTTAGTTCACTTACGGGTCGCTGTACGGCCTGCGGGGCCCTCCACTTCTTCCCTACGGACGATGTCTTTAAGCTATGTTATAAGAAAGGCGACGTGATGCTTCCGCAGATCTGCAAGCCCCCGCTATACCTCTATTACCTTTTAACGAGCGATAATCCTCTCTGCCGAAGCTTCTAAGCAAATATCCAAGCATATAACTATGCTTTTGCCTTTATATTAATGAGTTATAAGAAGGATACACGAATCGACTTCTCCCGTAGTGTCTAGTGCTTCCAAATACATGGCGAGCTCTTCCACTTTTAAGGCCCCTACAGCTGGCTTTAAATAAAGACCCCTCCTTTGCCTAGCTCTTTTTTTACAACCCACTCTTTGCAACTAATGTTCGTGCTAATCACTTCCCTCACTTAGACCGAATAGTCCTTTTACGGCTAATAGATATGCTTACGGACTGCAACCCATATATTACGGTCTATAAAACGGCCCGGGAACGTCTTGCGGGTTAGCAAACCGATTTCCGGATCTCACTCAACCCGCAATTACGCTTAATTATCGAGTCGAGCGCGGATCGTCGTCGTGAGAATCTCCTAATAAGCAATAAGGTTATAGCTATTATCCTGGACAAGTATATAGATGCAAGCCGCCGCGATCTGGCGCTTACAGTCCGCGAGGCAGGCAGCGAGCGTCCGCAGATCCGTACGGTCTATATAATACACGCTGCATATATGCCTTTATACTACGCCTTGCTCTTTCCACACGGCGACCCTGGCTGGCACTATAGTTTGCAGTTATAGGACCGTAATAGGACCCGTCAGCGGACACGGCTAGAGCAACGGGTCTTTTACTGGTATTACTGTCGGTTTCATCAGAAACGCGTAGCACGTACATATTATACACGTAGTATGCCTGTTGCGTTGTGGTTGATGATTCTTGATTGTCTTATGTATTTGGGTAGTGGAGCCCCAATAACTAGCTTACGGATATATTATATTAAGGCCCCCACTTCCCTCCGCGCTTGAGTGCCGCTTCCTAGCAAAGAAATGGATGCTCAGATGGAGTCGTTATGTATGAAAAAAATCTCAGTAAAAACGCTTGTTCCGCACCCCGTCTGTATCTGCCAGTCAATGTCACATTCCAGCCTCATCAAACCATCTCAACGCCGTCTCCACTAGTACCCCTGTTACGAACCCTCACACTCTTATTCCAGGCACTAAACCTCTTCCTCCATGTCCTGAACGTTCCCATGAAGCCCATAGACAAATTTTCCGCCAGATGTGGCTCCTGCTCGCTCACAGCAGACGTCACAGTCTCCTTTCCAGCAGCAGTGGGTCTCGGTGCCTTGATGTCTCGTCGCGAGGTTTCGAGTTTGACTTGAGTTTCAACGAGACTTGACTGGGTGATGGCCAGTGCTTGGCGAAGCCCATTAGAAGTCTTGCGCTCAGCGTTGAGTTGACCGGTGAGTGTTACGATAGAGGTAGAAAGATCTTTCTCTTTTTGAATAGAGGAGAGTTTCAGGGCATCGTAGGTTTCCGTAGAGGTCTTCAGGTCGGATTGAGCTTGACGCCACTCGGCAGTGGCTTGGGACTGTCTTACTAGTTCGATTTGCAAAGTCTCGATTTTGGCGTGATCGAGTTGAAGTTTCTCTGATTCGGCTGAGAGCTTTGCGCACCTCTCATGCTCGGTCTCCCATCGTGAGTGAAGAGTCGCATTTTCCACGCTAAGCATGTTCTGGGAGTCAATTGCTTGCTTGAGATCTGCAGTAAGCGCCTTCGATTGCTGCTGCGTATAGCTGAGCTGCGACCGAAGGCCCTCGACTATATTAGACAGAAGTTTGTGCTGGGTTTGGATCTCGGCCCGGTATTTGTTGGACGACTGAGCTTCGGAGTCCAGCTGTGTTGTCAGGTTCTCGACTTGTTTCGACAGAGCTATACACTCTCGTTGGCCTTGGTCAAGCACTTGGCTCAAGTGAGTCAAGTGTTCCTCCGCCTCGTGTAGCTTTAACGCCCGTTCCGCTACTTGACTGCTGAGAGTATCTCGCTCGGCTGTAATCTGTTGGTAGCTTCGCTGGATTGCTGTCTGTTGCAAATATCCAACTTCGATACTCAGGTTTTCAGTACCGTCCGGATAGGGGTCCTGGGATCTAACTTCTGGCTGCAAGCTCCCGTTATATTGTCCTGAGGCTTCGCAGATGGCTTTCGTCCACTTATCAATGACCTTATTGGCCTGCTCCTTATATTTCTTGTGAACTTTGTAACAGAGGCTAAGACACGCAAGTTCTTCAAGGAATGGAAGTGCTTCTCTGGGTGGTCGGGTTTCCATCGCTTGGAGCAGGTTCTCGACTTTAGTAAGATCCCATTCAATACCCCAATTACATCTTTTGCCAGGGTTATATCCTCCGACGCATGTTCCGACACACTTCATTGAAGGTCTACCACGCGTCATGATATCCAGGGTTTGGTATGCATCCCATTGTCGAGACAGTTGAACTGTCATGTTTAGGAGCTTAAAGTAACGGTTTGTACTGAACAATAATGTTGTGAGGACAGAAATTTTCTGGATAACTTAAGGTCAAGCGATTGATGGATAAAGGATAGAGGATATGGTAAAAGATTCCGGCTTTCTTTCGATTTAAGCCTTTTATTTTTGACATCAATGGCTGCAGTTATATGTTTAGTTTAAGCCACAGGCGCGTATTTCACAGCAACGTGGTCATTGGTCAGTTGATCTCGCCTAGCAGCACTCCCCCGGTTTTTATGCTGTACTTGTATGTACCTTTTCATTGGGAAAATCAGCCTGGGCGTGGGCGTTTCTTAAAACAATATATACAAGCCACCACACAACGGCTACCCATTATGGATGACATGGAGAGTTCACGGTCAGGCTGGATAGAAATAGATGGAACTTAGTTGACATGGACCTGTCAAGTTTTGGACCGTGCTCCAACCGAAATAGAATGCGGCTCGCAATGATGAAATTCATGACTCGCTTGCATAAGGATAATGAGACGAATTCAGAATGCGTCGAAATCAATTTAAACTAATTGCGATTTACACGATTGATTTCTGCAGCACTTCACTAAAATAGAACGTGGGCTCGCAAGAATAGATTCCTCACTTGAGCCACCCGAAATAGGTACTTTTCAGACGTTTGTCCCAGCAGACACCAAGGGACAAGTAGGTACACAGAGCTTGAGCTACCGCTTGTCCACCAGCGCGAGGAAGCCGAGTCGCCTCTGGGCCGCATCATATTTCAGCGTGTGCGTATTGCAGGCTGAGTCCTGCCTGGGAACTTGCCAAAGATCCAATCCCAAGGCTTACCTCTTTCTACTGTGCCAACAAGCGCTTCTCATCCAACTTTAATCCTCAGATGTGCTTGCTCGAACGGCCTTGGCCGTCCTCGCTCGAACATCCGTCATCGCCGCTGCGAAGATTGGGATCGCTATCGCTCAAACCACCGTCGTTATCGTTGATTGACAGCTTGCTCCCCCGCGAACCATGATGCAACTGCCCTGGAATCAGCGGCTCTGCCCTCCTGGGGCCAGGTACACATCGCATTGACGTGGATACGGCCTGCCTCCGCGGTCGTCGACAAAGCCGTGCCACCGAACGAGGGCCCGTGACGAGATATGCCGACTAAAGTCAGTTAAGAGGTACGGATGCTCCTCCTCTATCGGCTTGATGGTGGAGTCGACAACCTTTCCCACGTAGCCAATGCTTGCGATAAGTTGGCGAAACTAGCCAAAAGAGTCCCTCCGCCGATACAACCGTCCCAGATTACGGTAGGAAAGGAGCAGCAGTGTGGGAGGAGTCGATGAATCCTCCGCTGGCTGCTTGCTGGCTGTCTAACTGGACTGCAAAAAGGTTGGCGGAGACGGGGAAATCAACACTTTTCGCACTGAGAAGTCCGCTGCAGCGGCACGGCCCTGATACTGTACGTAAGTACCGTCGATCCTGCGCTCTCCAGCCAGAATACTGCATGTCCCTCCGGCTACCACCTCCGCTTCGCGACGCACCATAATCGGCCGATCTCAATGCATGAATCTCAACTAGGTACCAGCGAGGCCGATCAGGTGGGCCAGGACGAGACAGGAGGGCTGAAGACGAGGCGCACGCCGGAGAGGAAGAGGTGGACCGGACGTTGTGTTGTAAGGCGGTTGAAAAGGAAAAGAGGGATAAGATCAGCGACACTGCAGACAACGCGACATTCTTATACCCCGCGAAAGCGGCAGCGCCCGTGTGCGCGCCTTGCCCAATGTGGCGGTCGCGGTTTCTCGTTGCGGACTTGCCGTCTGGTCGTTTACCAAAGGTTTTTTTTAATTTATTGAGATAATGGCAATGACCAGAGGCTTAATGCAATATACTAAGATTGATACCTTTGTGAAATACTGCAGTACAGTACTGCCATTAGCGGGAGGTTACCGCTAATACTCGAGCTACATATTATCTCCGGCCGCAAGAACTTACCGCCGAGCAATCCCTGTCCTGCAATTACCTCACTTCTCAAGCACTTTCAAAGCCGGTAGGATAGGAAACAGCGGTAAAATTCTTTGCACGGAAAGATGTTTTCGACCTGGTAAATAGCTGGCTCCTGATTTTGGCTCTCCTATCCAATCTCTACCGCTCGATCCTTAAATGCGAAGCTGCTAGGATATTCCAGCTCAAAAATTTAAACTCACGTGTCAGCAACTATTATATAGATATCAGCTCTCCCAGACCCCCTCTTTATCAAAATTATAAGAACAAAAAAGTATATGAATTATTTCAAGTAGACTATATCGGCGCCTAGGGTGAGGAGTAGCTGGACGACTTCGAGGTGTTTGGTCCCAGAGGCACGGTAAGTGGCGTCCCTCTATTAGGAGCAGTCGGCGCCCTGGTCAAGCAGCCGGTTGGCAGCCTCAACCCCAAAGTATACAAATGCAAGGGCGCTGCATTATAAGCTTATCATATGTCGGAACCAAAGAATTTTGCACTGGTCAGTTGTCACATATTTGGTTTACTCTTGCTGTTCAGGTCCCCAGACACAAATATTAACCACGACGTCCAAACCCACGACCTGCTTCTATTTAGTCCAGCACTGGACTCGAGACGAGTCTGTCTTTCCAACTGAGTACGATCGACATGATATTGCTACTAACGTTTCAATTCATACTGCGGCTGCATTTTTCTAAATACAAAAAGGAAAAAGTGAAAAAATCTTCGAACATCATGCCATTCATAAACTTATACTTTCCATGACCTTGAAACTATGACCGTGTTGATGTATCCGAGGTATATCATTAATACACCTGAAACAGAGATTGAAAGATATGCAGTCTATACAACTGTGAAGGGCACCAATTATAGTCTGTATTATTTGATTAGCTGACATATATGCTGTTGTTAAGACATAACTTACATGATAACAAGAATGGCATTTAAAGTGCTGATCCTTACCAGGCCTGGTGCAAGGTTGATTTGGCTCTGCTTGGCTTGTCTTATCCTGGAGCAGCGAAGCTAAAGACTTATTTCGACAAAACGTGGCTACATTAAGCGGGGTCCAGCCGCTGCCATCTTTTCGGTTCGAATCCGCCCCAGATTCTCTTAGCAAATGTACAATCTCGTGACTGCCATTTCGACAAGCCCAATGAAGAGCTGTCCAGCCATATGTATCCGCAAGATTGATATCAACACTATTAGAATCCAAGATAACTTGCAGGATCTTGTGCGACCCACCAGAGGCAGCAAAATGAAGCGCAGAGCAGCCTTGCAGGTCTTGCTGATTCCAATCAAGTATTTTAATTTTAGATAAGACGAGATCCATGATCTTGTGATGACCTCTCCTTATAGCAAGATGCAGTGCATATCGGCCTTGACTGTCTTGGCAATTAATATCGGCATTGTTCTCGAGGAGGAGTTGCACGACGGCTTGTTGCCTACTATATATAGCGGCTTGGAGAGCATTGCTATAGTGGCCGCCTTGAGCATTAACGTTGGCCTGCTTCTCGAGGAGGAGTTGCACAATAACTTGATGGCCTTTAAACGCAGCGGCTTGGAGAGCAGTGCCGAAGTCTCCGCCTTGAGCATTGACGTCGGCCTGCTTCTCGAGGAGGAGTTGCACGATGGCTTGGTGGCCTTCAAACGCAGCGGCTTGGAGAGCAGTGCCGAAGTCTCCGCCTTGAGCATTAATATCGGCATAGTTCTCGAGGAGGAGTTGTACAATGGCTTGATAGCCTCTATATGCAGCAGCTTGGAGAGCAGTGCTATAGTCTCCGCCTTGAACATTGATATCGGCCTGATTCTCGAGGAGGAGTTGCACGATGGCTTGATGGCCTTCAAACGCAGCAGCTTGGAGAGCAGTGCCATAGTCTCCACCTTGAGCATTGGCGTCGGCCTGATTCTCGAGGAGGAGTTGCACGATGGCTTGATGGCCTTTAAACGCAGCAGCTTGGATAGCAGTGCCGAAGTCTCCGCCTTGAGCATTGACATCGGCCTGATTGTCAAGGAGCATTTGAACAACAGCCCTACTCCCTTTTTTTGCAGCTCCATACAAAGCATTTCCATTGTGGCCAGTCTGTTTGTTGACGTCTGCACCTTTAATAAGTAGCAACCTAACTATTTCTTCATGCCCATTGGCTGCTGCTCGTTCTAGTGCTGTGCAATTGCTCTTATTTTCTACTTCAAAATCTGCCCCCGCGTCAAGTAGTGCATTGAAAACTTGTATGTGGCCCCAACGACATGCATGGTGGAGTGCTCGGTTTCCATTGCCATCCGTTTTTTCAAGATCAGGGTATGTCAACAGCAAGCCCTTTACAACGCTCAGAAGACCTGCACTAGACGCAATATGGAGCATAGTTGAAGATTGCTCAGGTCGCCGTTCAAATACAGAATAATCAACAAGGAGTCTGTAGAATCTGATCCAATGCTCAAGCATACTTGGATAATACTGAATATACTGTAGAAGATAATCCTGTGGAACTCCTCGTGTCTCGGCTTTTTCGGCGTGTAAAAACCAAGATTTCACAACGTAATCCACGAACGGAAGCCTCATCTTAATGGACTTAGCATCAAGTTTGTTCGGGCGGTTCATCTCCGCAATTCTCATGTAATTTGCACAAATAAGCGACAACTGATGATGACCTTGTCCGACTGGATCTCCAGGAGTCTTGTCCAAGAGCCGAAGGCCATCTTGTAGAAGAAAGTCATTCACAGATTGATGAGTAAACTGTACGATCTGACCACTTTCATGCTGAATGGATTCTACAAGGCCTCCAGACAAGCTACCGATTCGTTTCGCCATCATGTCGTTTGAGTGTAATTCGAGATCTGCGAGAGACGATTTGAGGCCATGTAGCTCTATTTTTGGTAGACTCATAGCGCAGGAAATCTCAGTCATGGTCAAGGGCCGCTCGGCGAGATATACCAGTCTCATGAGGCATAAGGTGTCCGGGTAATCCTTTTTATTAATGACTTTCTCCAGAATATGTTTATAGATGCCAGCCAGCTCGTCAGGAACTTCTTCTAACTTTCGTCTGATCTCTGTTCGCGACCGACCATCGTTGTAATCTTTGATTACTAAAGGAATCACAAGTGTGGCCCATTGAAAGACTCCTTGTGCTCTGCTAGTAATAGAATCTTCTAACTCCATCAGATATTGTTGCTCAGCTTCACTCACCGAGAGCCACTTGTGAAGCTCGTCGTGAATATAAATCGAGATATCTACGTTGTTTTCCTTCTCAACGTAAATGGCACGTCCTTGATTGTGGGCAGCGACGGGCTGGTGGCGGCACGAGAAGCAAATCGTAGATCGAAGCTTTTTAATGTGCAAGAGGTCGTTCAATTCATGGAAATCCGACAGGATCTGGTGCCTTGTCTTTCGATCGTCGTTACCATCGCTAGCCTCATCTAATGCGTCGACAAAGATATTGACTGGTTGTATTTCCGCGACGCGCGCAATAGCAGTTTTAAAAAAGGCATAGAGCTCATTAACGTGCCAGTTCCAGTCCTGTCCAGGGTCGCCTTGAGTCCTAAGCCTCTCTTGAAATTCGCTGCGAAATTCGGCTTGAGCAGTGGGCGCGCTCCGTAATAATTGATGCAGGAGAGATCGATACATTCCAAGCCGACTTTTCTGCAAAATTGTACCACGGCCGTGCAAGAAGAATGAAAGTTGAATAGATTCCTGGTAGAGGTCTTGTTGCTCGAAGTCTCGAAGAAGAAATTCCATCAATGTTGATTTCCCTGATCCTGGCTTGCCTTTGATCCAGAGGATTCCAGAGCCCTCTTCAAGCCAGGCAGTATACGATGGATGACGAGTAATCCATTCGCATGTCTTTGCATGTGCCCGTTCTGTATCTCTTCGTCGATTGTTCATTTCTGGAAAAGCAAGAGATCTTAGGCAAGCTACGCAAATACATCAGAGATAATCTATTCGAGGGGGTTGATCTAGATGGGCTTACCAAGGTCTTCAGGTCCTGCGGTCCTGTCAGGTACAAGTGCCTCTTTTCGTCCATGACGACGCAGACCCAACTCTGCTAGCTGTTAGAAGATGTTACCCCAATACACGTAGAAGGAAGTGAGATAAAACTATTCATGGATCTATGCTGAAGAATATTCACATACGCTTATTAAGATCCTCTCCCACATCTCCGACGCCGATTGCTGTTCCTGAGCCAATGTTTCTGATTGTCTGAGTTGATAAAACTTCACGATCTGGAACACTAAGTTCGTGAATGCTAACCATATTCTGGCCACTCCCAATAAGAAATCTCTCTCGACTCCTCTCATTTATCAATTCCACATAGTCGTGCACCCTGCTCAACACTTTTTGGTATCCCTCATCATTCCTCCCACTAAACTTTGTCATGTTCATATGATTTGCAGCAATACTCTGATTAGGGTACTGGCTTAGCACAGCTGATTGTTCTGAAACAATGGTCCCTATACCAATAACATCCTTCTCCTCAAAGAAGCAAAATATTTCGATGCCAACACCAGAATGGCGAAGCAGTTGCTGAAATTGTTGCTGAACAGCAGTCAGTACCTCTGACTTCTGGCGGAGGTCGCCTAGGATTGCTCGGTTCGTCTTCCGGACGATATCGAGATACTTCGCGAGTGTATAGCCCCAGTTTGCTAAATCTGCGCCTCCATGGGGTGTCCCCATAAAGATAATGCCCTTTGTAGATTGTAACACTTGGCCTAGGTTTCTCTCGCCCTCTCTACAGATCAAAAGTGCTTGTTCGCAGACTAGGCCACCGAGACTGTGCGCAATGAAGATAATGGGTCGATCTCGGCAATCTCGTCGCTGGTCTGAAACCGCAAATGCTAAGCTTTTCCCATGGTTTCTGAGATTATTGCTGCCTGTCATGCCCCATAATTTTACAACGTCAGCATCGTAGCCGAAGGTCATAATGCGCGCGGTTCGTATATCCTTTGCCAACTCGAGTGGCCAGAAGAAATCGTTTGCATGCGTCCACGTCTTATCGCGATTGCCAGTTAGGCCATGTACGAAGACAATACTATTTAGGATATAGGTTAGAGGTGCTCTTCACAGTGGCTAGATCTTGGATCATACTCAATAGTAGCGCCAGTCGGATCCGTCACGGCTCTGATGCCTGTCTCTCCTTCCGTAGAATATAGCAAGTCTACCGTCTGCTGCGCTGTTGAAGTTGTGTCCAGCCTGATCGTGGAACCGGCGATTTCTGGCGCTCTCTCAGAGCTCGATTCCCTGGCCTTAGATTTTCCGCTTCCAAACGCGCGACTAAGCCTTGAGGCAAGCTTTCTAGACATCCTTGGGATCTGTTTGTGGTCTTGAGATGTTCGGAAAGTTCGGACTAGTAGAGAAGTCTCGTCCAGTGCAGTAGTCAGAGCCATGGACATAAGCGCGAAGAACACAGCATGGCGCTGGCAGTGAGGGGTATCGCCAGACTATTTATGAGGCTGTTAAGCGCGAGAAAGAACTCCATCAAGAAATCCTCGCAATTTCAATTTCGCACAATTAAATTTACAAGACCTCCTTTTACCCCCCACCCGATCCATAGATTCGATTTCACGGCACTAGAAGGCAAGGAGAAAATGTCCCTCTGTCTGGAGGAAGCGTGGATAGCGTATCTGCCTCGCTTCCTAGCTGCCCTTGATGTATTGTAACACAGCCTGCCGGACGCTTTCGCTTTCGCTCTGCTTGCACTCGTAGTGCAATATTGACTTGAATAGGATTATTATTGGAGGAAGATTCTGCGGCGTTATAATCCAGTCATTAGCGCGACAGAAACAAGGTACAGTAAGGGCTTATCTGCTGTGTGCTTACCAAGGTTGAGGGTCCCAGCCTCCAGATGACAGATGCCAGTCGCAGGACTATTGAGATAGGGTTAGTTATTTCTACAAGTTTATTTTACCTATTTATTTACAGGCATTTATAAAAACTGCTCTCTGCGCTTATTTTTATTAAAGGGACTGACGATATCGTCTACTATTATAGAGTTAGCCGGTATTATTAAGCACTGAGATATCTCTTTTGATTTAGGGCTGTTTTACAGTAGCCTTTATATATTTGAATTAAATCCATTTCTGAGAAGGCTGACCTCGCTATAAACTCTGTCGTCCCTGTCGTTGTAAGTTATCGAACCTGTAGGATTAACAATCTCCTTAAAATCGGATCCTGCAAGCTTGTTGTCCAGATTATTTTCCGCAAGTGTTATAATAAGCGTTACCAAGGATTCGCGGCCAGCAATCCGTTATACCACTTCTAAGAATAAACGGCAGACGGGATGATAGTGGTTAAAGGAATGAGAAATAGCGCTCTGATTTAGCCATTGAACGACTTGATTAAGAGCTTAGCGTAGTTAGTGTTTTAAAAAGCAAAAGACGAGACGAGTTGATAAGATTGCACCTAGTATTTCTAGTAGTATTGAAGAGGGGTCGAGATCTGAGGGGATGTGGTACGAAGAAAGAGGCTCATAGGAATTGAGGACCAAATGCCGTAAATATAGATACGTCAAGTATGTAAAATCGTCAAGTAGCGTCAATATAAATACGGCTGGCTAGCCACGTGATCCGGTCATCTGATGTTAGCCCTGCTACAGTATTACTCCCGTATTACTTTCGGTATTTTAAGACATAATAAATACCTTGGCATTTCTGAAGATGCATTTTATAATATTATTTAAGTAAGACATTTTTTAGAAATACTATTATAATACAAATAATACTGTGATAATATTGCTGAGATAAATATATATATTAAAAAAGAGTTTAAGCTAAGAAAATAATTATTTAAAAGCAATAAGATTCAAAACAAGGAAAAAACTATAATAAGAGCAAAAACAAAGAAAAATACTAAAATAATAATATTTAAAAATTATATATATAATATTTTAAAAGTTAAAAATAAAGTATATACTTTAATTAAAAACAATTAGTTTTGAAAATATTATATTATTAATAAATATAAAACAAAATATTTATTACTTCTTTTACTATAAGTATTTTATAGCAAGAGATTAATATTAAAGCTTTCTTTAAATTACCAAAAACAATAAATATTTTATTATAATATTTTTTCTTAGCTAGGAGGTTTTTAAAGTATATATAAATATATTGCTACAAATATTTTAAAAACAAAAGGAGATAGTAAGCCCAGGGGTTCATCACAATTATAATAATTTTACAGATAACACTTGACATTAGCTGAGCTGGGAGAAGGACGAAAAGGAGATAGAATTGGGAGCGGTGAGGGGACAGCAGAGATACTGGACCTGTATTGGTGGGAACGGAAGAGGAGGTTGCGGATGCCGCCGTGGAAGTAGTTGTCGTAGGAGGCTTGGAGGCTGTTGCTGCTGCTTTGGGAGAGGCGGCGAGGGCTATGGTTGTACTGGTGAGGGAGCGAGGAGAGGGAGAAGGGAGATAATGAGGTTTAGATGCATGTTAAGTCTCAGGACATTTTAGTGCTTGTGAATTATAGGGCCGGTAGGACCTAGGGGAGTGTATACTGAAACTGTAGACTGGAATCTTTGTTGATATAAGACCTTTTTTTTGACTGCGAGGAACTTTCTAGCCGCCGGCTATCATCTCGTCGCTCTGGAGTGCAGTACATAGTCCTTATTTATAGATAATTAAGAGGGAAAAAAGTGCTTTCCAATAATTGTGAGGGTTTTAAGGACTCGGGCTTTCTCTGCAAGCTTTGTTAAAATACTCGTGTAGCTAATCTCCCTTTTATGCTTTGCAATTGGCCAAATCGACGTCTGCCCCTCGGTTGTTGAGAGGGGCTTTTCGGTACAACCCTGTGCAAGTCTGTGAGACGGAAAGGCTAGTCTGACCTTAAATTATATTCAATTACTCTGATACCTCCCGGCGATACATAGTCCTTCTTCCCAAAACCACCGAGCATCACTTGAGTTCGTCACCCGATGTAAGGTCAGGTTAGAATAAGGATGTACCGTATTCCCATATTTAGATTAAGGGGAAGAGTATAGGCCTTATCAAAAGAAACTTGACATTAAATGATACATAGGGCCCAGTTGACCAAGACTTAAGCTTCGTAAGATAGGCTGAAGCCAAGACAAGACCGCACGCTAGAGTAATGAGCCCCAAGAGTCAGTCAACAGTTGCATCTCGAATTAACAATGGAATCTGGCTACGACTAGCCCGACTATAACTAACCAGAAAATACCAAATGCATAGAGCTGGCGGATAACCTAGATGAAGCTAGTAATTGGAAAGTCGCGATGATTCAAGAAGCTCTTGAAATATGAAAATGCCTGGCGAGCTTTGTGAAAAGAATAACTTTCTATATATTAAAATTAATAGTAATAAAAAGGGAAAGCGCATGTTAACATAAGCATAAAAGGCGAAAGCGCTAATAAATTAATAATAATATTATAATAAAGAGGGAGGAGCAGTTCGCTAGTAGTCTCTACGATTAAGAAACTTGCATAGTTATTATAATAGTACTTGCAATTAATTACTAATAGGCTTTAGAGATTATTTCTAGGCACTAAGCAATGGTAGACCGGTTAATTAGTAAATTTGGGTTGTCTTAAGAGGGATTGAGAAAAGAAAGGGGCAAGGTAATGCAGCAGCCGAGACTAACTAACATCCACCAGCCCAGTCCGAAGTAATACCCAACCTAAGCCTCAGCCCTATTCAACTTCGCAATCGCCTTATCATTCAGCTCCCTATCCACCAACTGAATAAAACAAAAGCATTGATTATTACCATCCTCAATTAGCTGCTTCAGAAAGAGGAGCTTTGTAATAGATCCAATCTCAAAGCCTTTAAATAGCTTATGCATACTCATCTCCAAGGTCTTCGGATCTTTAAACTCCGGCAAGGCACTAATAAATAAGCGTATCTCCTCCATAAACCGATCCCAATTCGCAAACTTTCTACCCGCTAAACTAACCCCTAAAACCACACCCCACTTCTCTATATAATTTAAAGCCTGAATTGCATTACTCGCCTCCTTAGCCGCCGCCAAATTAATAAAGCAGTAATTCGAATCCCTATCCTTCTAGGTTATCGGCGTGAGAACCTTGCTAGCAAGTTAGATAGTGTAATCCTTGAATAAGTCTTTGACGGCTAGGTATATATCTTCTTAGCTATTGAAACTAGGCAGACAGCTAATATATAACGTTTGAATTCCTCTATAGCTCTGCTTTCCTTTAGCATATTAGTTCTCTTCGAACGACTATATATATATAATAAGCCTCTATCCTTGCCCTTACTTCCACCTAGACTAACTTGCTTAGCGCCTAAGTTAATATAGCCTTTACTAGATATAAGCTTAACACTATGCTTAACTCTTAATAAATAACTTATAAAGTCGACTCTATTTAAAGTCTTGATAACTTGCATAGCAAGCTCTAGGGTAATAAGATTAATAAAGTAGCAAGATAAGTCGCGGCTAGTTATAAGATCTTTAGTTATAAAGATTAACTTAATGCTACTAGTAACTTCTTCGAGGAAATAAAGGAGCTTAGCAAGATTAGTAAGAGTAGCTTAATAAGGGAAGTTATCAAAGTAGATATAGCAACTTTTCTTTATAAGTATATCTTCTTATTTTAGATATTAGTTACTTAGCCCTTTAATATTAAAATAAAGTAAAGCAAAGCAACGTATAGTTTTATTAATAAAAAAGAAAACTTATTATAAGGTTAGTAAATAGGCTTTTAATACTATTACTATTACTATTTCTCTTATCTTTAAATCTAGCAGTTCTATAATAACGTCTAGCTCTACTACTAAAGCCCTTATTCTCCTTTCTATCCTTCTTATAATTATGTAAAGCGCCTCCTCCCTATCTAGAATTATATCCCTTAGCATAACCCTAACCCTCTCTCTATATTCCTTATTAGAAAGAATTTCTCGGTTGCTTGCCTTCCTTAAGATCTGCGGGGTCGCGTTTAATATGCTAGTTAATATAATAGTTATTAGAATCCATGGTTCTCGATCTTAACCTCGATTCCCGAGTTGTATTTAGTTTGGCTGCTTAGATTAATAGAATACCTGGATGGGCCAAAATGGTGGGAGATTCACGGGAGAGTTAGTCAGTGATTAGTCTGCCTAATACGGGAAATAGACTAACTGACTGGTGATTCAGGTTACTAACTAACTAATGATTCATAGCAAAGTCGATCAACTATCACTAACTATAAAGACATGACCAAGACCTAATAATAACTTAATATAATTCTATAATACTATCACAAAGCTGCGAAGACTTAGTAGATCGATCGATGGAGGGGCCCCGTTAGTTTCAGCATTTGCCTACTCACAACTAACACTGCTAGAAGGAGATTAGAGAGGGTATCACGGCGGTCTTTAGACGGCTTAATGTTTAAACTACAACTTTCCTAGACTCTAGGAGACTAATCCTATCCGTAACCTCTGCCTTCACTATGCTTATACACTCCCTAGATAGTGGATTCGAGACTCTAAATAAGGTATAGACGAAATTAGAGAAAATAATTATCCGCCTCCTTAACGTCCTTACTTCAAAGTCCTACCTAAACCACGAATAAGAGATTGACTTCGGCGCTACCCGGGACCTCCTCTTATATAGTCTCCGCCGCTAATTCGAAGCCTAGAAACTGAAATTCGATATTTTATATAAGAAAGAGGGAATAGCGCTTATAAGATATAATTTGCAGCTTAGTATATTGCCAGCCCTCTTGCGAAGGGAAGGGGTTTGCGGTTGATATAGGCGTGATTGCGCCGTTGTATTTCGTGGCAGCCAACAACAACACAATTCCTTATCTCCAAAGGGTGCAGTGATATAATCGAAAGTTACACAGTATTCGCTTCTGAACAGCCTCGGAGTTGCAATGGCAGAGAAGGATTTGGTCGGGTGGTTGCTCGTTAGGATAGGGACGCATCATGTGACATCCATTTGCGGGAAATGGAAGTTTTGCTTCGACAGGAATAATTTCTCCTTCCTCTCGCGTGAGTCCCTGTTTCCTCCAGCATTCACTCACTCCATTACCAACGACGATATATTTACTATTTTCCAGTCTATATTCTCTTATCGCCCACTGCTTCACTACCTTCCACAGCTCTGCCGCACCCTTGTTCATCACGATCGGGCTTCATTCGCCTCATTGACAATATGACGGTCCACAGGTGCAAAATCAAATCTGACAATAGGGGCGGCGCAAGGAATCCAACGAGCACCAATATCAACTCAATTCTTTCTCCATAGACGCTTTAAATTGGATTCTTGAGACGTTTGGCTCCAATATGGCTGGTTAGCCATGACGGTCGGGTTGAGCCTCAGTCTCCACGCATGTTGCCCAGTCATCACCACTGGGCAGCTTATCGGGATCAACCGATCAAATACCATTGGGCACGCATGGGCATTGCAAGAATAACAGGTCAGTGGGGAAAATAGTAATAGTTTTGCGACGGCCAACGTTCCAGGTCTTCACCGTACTCGAGAGCTAACTTCTCGACCTTTGCAGTTGTCTCCCATTTCATCAGGTTTCAGCCCGCCCAAGCGGACAGCCAATACAATACTCACCCCGCACTTGATTCCTTCAGGTGTCTGTAATGGATCGGAGTTTTTCCAAGGATCTATATTACTTGATTCGACCCACTCGGATTTCTACCGGTATGCAATGCATAGGAACAAATCAGCCAGCCTTGTTCACCTAAAAGGTTATTCCGACCTCACTCCCACTGTTATGAGCTGACAACTCATACTGGTGATGGTTCGCAGTGGCCGTACCCGCGGTTGAAAAGCTCAGAACTGCTCCATATGCTGCGTTTTTGCAGACAAAATCTGCACAATGTATCAGACACCAGGCCCCTTCGCCGTTCCTAATTGGCTGGGAGATGCAGAACGAGCAAAAAGTTACTCCATATGAACGAGGCAAACGAGGCAACCAAGCTAGATAAATTTCGACAAGCCTCACTAACAAGCCGGGCGAGAAGCGACAGTAGGTAATGCATCAGGGCAGGTGACCCCTGTCCCATGCTGGGAATCTCAGGAGATGGGTATAAGGCGGAGTGCCCACCTCAGCTCAGCAGCTCCTGGCAATGAAAGAAAGAGATCCAAGTATTAGGGAACTCTTCTGGACCACTTGATCTGTATCGATGAGTTCCCCCGCTTGTCCAACCATCCGAACTTTCGAATTGTCGCTAAACACTCCACAGACTTCGACATAATCTTGGTTTGCCGGGCTGCCACACACACCAATCGCAGAACGCGTGGTCGAATCATGACTTTCC
>JAPZPB010000099.1:0-81295 GCA_037952635.1 Bryoglossum gracile | reverse complement strand
ACACATCGACCAAACCGGGGGTTGCCGGGCTGCCCCACCCCCCAAACCCCCCACCCGGGGGCCCACCCCCCCGCGCCCCCCCCCCCCCCCCCCCCCTTCACCTCTCTGTTTTCCCACGGCGATTCACGGCCAACTTATACCCGGCGGGTTCTCTCTTGAGTGCAGAGCCTCATTCCCACTCTTCCTGGTTCCCGCGAGCCGTTTTCCCTTGTGTGGCCCCAACCCGTTTTGCTCGTGGCGCTTTGGGCATCCCAATTTTTTGGAGGTCTATCATTCCCTGACCAGACCACGGAACATCGAGCTCGGTACTTCCATTTCATTGGCTCTACTGACACCCGGCGCGCCATTCACATGTTCGAATGTCCTCGTTAGGCAACTCACCTATAACTCTGAAGTCCAAAGCCAGACCCAGGACGAGCCCGAGATTTGTATCAGAAGCTGGCATTGTCAACAAAAAGATAACGTACCCCGCCATGCTCATCAATCGCCTTTCTAGTGATAGGCGTGGTCTCATGCCACCTCGTTTATGTGGGCGGACAGATCCGCGGCTTTTGCTGGGATGTGTCTTGTCTTCTTCTTACATGGATCCACAAAGGACTGGTTACAGCCATGCAGAAGCAAATGCATCCCTCCATCCGGGGTAGAAGTCTTCCAGGCAGTTTTAGGCTGGATTCCTCAGAGACCTTGCTTCTGATCCTACGAGATTATCATCGCTGAAAGATTATCTAGACCCGACGAGCAATGGATTCTTGAGGTCTTCTCTACTATTTTCTATCATTTTCATACCCAGCGTGTCTATTATGTGGCGAACCAATCTAGAAATATTTTTGTTGATCATTACCCCCGATGGTTGTTGAGATTTATATCACAGTTCCCAGCTTTTTTGGCGCGAGCCAAACATGCATAGAAGAACGCCTGCAGCTCCACTACTATCGAGGGTCAAGCAATCAGTATTTGCCCGACCACCACTTGTCACGAGGACTGCTTTTGAGATTGGGCATCGATAAAATGATGCTGGTTCTATCAGGTTTGATCCGCTAGTATAACGGCAGTCCGTTCTTCTACCACTCTGTTCCTTTCTTCAACTCAAAGGTTTCTCTTCGGCTTGCCTCCGCCTATCTCACCGGATTTGATTCAGCAGATAATCGAATTAACTGTCAACAACTAAGGCATTTGCTACCTATTCCTGAGACCCAATATGCATTCGTCCTCATCCTCAAAACATGTGGGGCGCCTAGAGCCATCGCAACCTATGTGGACTAACTCAAAATAGGGACACAACTCGAGTCGCAAATCAGGTCGGAAGAACTCGAGCACGAAACCATACATTGCCCCTTCGACACAAACCGAAGAGCGCTCTGATCCTCCTCTCCTTCCATCCTTCCTCTTCTCCGTCAACGAGCTCTCTGTTAATGAAGATACCTCCGCCGGCGGGGTCGCACCTCGTGCCAACGAATATGGGCATTGGAAACCACCTATACACAAGAATGGATTCAAATCACAAGAGCTCGGGCAGATGTTTAGGTGGGCCAACGATGGTCACATCACTCACGCTACCGATTGTCGATTTTCGAACGGGCAGGGCACATGGCAAGCCCAATCTGGCGACGCACTCATCCCATACAAGACTGCAACAGTATTCTATTGCAATCACTTCATCCAATTCCTCACAGCACCAGGTGATGCAAGCACACGCCATATGGCTAACTGCAACCCCCCATACGAGCGCTGGTACCCACTGAACTTCCGCCATCAAGGGCCCCTGTCTAGAATTGAGGAGACAGGCCCGCAAGCAGACCTGGCTGGGAGAGGTTCCGGATGGATTGGAGACTTAGGCCTCAAATCTTGGGAGAACACGGATCCGGAGATACCTGCAGCTGTCGGGCTGGGAGGTGATTTGGCAATTCTGATTTCTTTAATTGCGTTCTCGTGTAGAGGACGTGAAGATTTCTATCGAATTCTTACCCGAGACCGAGCATTGTGGAACCACCGATGGGAGGGACATACGCGACATCATGGTCGTAAGTCTCCAAAGTTCTTTGGTGGAGGATATTACCAAATTCTAACGCTGGTACAGGAATCTCGCGCAGAGGCATGGTGGTTACCATCTACCTTGACCCTACCAACGATACCTCTACACGCGACTCGATTTTTAATCTGGAGTGGACTGGAGGTGCATTGATCAACTAACGAGTAAGTCGAGTTACTATCGGTCGTAACCCGATTTGCACCTATTTTACGATTTCGGCACACCAACGCCGAAGACTGTTCTCCAATATACGTTTTCCTCTGACGGGATGCTGCCACGACAGCGACCCCAGGTCTGTGTCACCGCACCTGCCGGCATACCCTTGAGCTCTCTGTTGCTGTCCCGCCCTTCCTCGACATCATAATTTCTCGCGCTAGCCTCCATGTTACCTCATTGCTGCATGATGTCTGAAGGACCTCGGCGTTCTGATGCGACCACGACTTAACGACTTCATGATCCATAACTAATTTCGCGTCTATCTTCATGCTTAAGTACCTTTCCAACTACGATAAATTCAAGCGTATCGGCAGTTGCTTTGACCACCTGCGAAGCTTCCTGGTTTCACCCGAAATCCGGACTTTGTTTTCTTCACCTCTTCTAATTCACATTCTGCTGTGATCTTAACGCAGTTTGATATCTTGTTCCTGCATTATCCTTGGGTGGAAATTTGTATGTTTACTTTCATTAAGTTGTTCAGTGATTCGCAAGTGGCAGCTGTGGAACCATGGAATGCAACGCAGAATGAATTTAATCTTCAGACAGGCATGCACTGTGACAAAGTGCATCCGATTCCTCTACCCACTCACTTCAAGCAAAAATATTCTCCATCCCCACACCTTGCAAACCGACCTTGCTTGCGCCTTCTACTTAACCCCAATTCTCATCTCGAACCACTAGCAATGAACCCCCTCCCAGCTATGTGTCTAACAGAATAGCTTCCCTTCGGTATCCCCGCACTCCACCTCTAGACACTACCAACTCACATACACAAATCAATCATCCACCCATGAAGCCCCCACTCTCAACTCGCCCGCCTATTTCAATCCCTTTCCTCGAGCTCAATTCCAACTTCCCAAGATCCCTAGCATCACTCCAACCAAGCAGCTATACTTCTGTTTTCCGGGGGGACGTGGAGGGAGAGCGAAATCCACCCACAACAACAACAACAACAAACCATCGTACAACGCTCAAGTCCCGTCCCCAACCTCCTCTTCCTCCCCTTAAAACCCATAACCCTTTCGTAAACATACACACAGTACAGTACAGTACAGAACAGTATATCTTCAATTCCGCCCTCAATGCCCAACTAAACCCGTACTTGGGAACCGGAAGTGATTTCCTTCCTTCCTTTCACACCTTTCACACCTTTCAAACAAGCACGGATCTTGCTACCCGTCTACCTGTACAGAAATCGTGGCATATTCAAGCCTGGATAGCGTGTGGCGTTTGGGGATTATGGGACGGGGCTCAGGCAGGTTGGTGACATACCTGGGTTTGGATAGAGGGTGGGGAGCGAGATTTAGGAGGGGGTGAGGTGGATGGGTGAGTGGGAGAATGGAGGGAGTGAGGCAGTGGGAAGTGGGAGGTGTGTGGTAGTGTGAGTGGGTGGGTAATGGTCAGTAGGGAAAAAGGTGTTTAGATAATTTTGGTTGGTTGGTTGGTTGATTTCTCGCAGCCTTTCAGGAATTGCGTGATAGTTGGTACTCTGCATGTGTGTAGTGGCAGGAGGGTACGGGGATAGAATTAGAGCTGTTGCTGGGGTTAGAGAGGGGAGATTGAGATGAATGGGGATGAAGACGAGGATTGCCTTTGAAATCTTGAATATGTTCGCAGCTTCTTAGGTACCTAGAATCTACACAGAAGCCTTTCTTCCTAGCTGCCAATCTCCCGTCTAACTCCTGCGCTAGCGCCCCGATGCACCCCGCCCATGCCCTCCCAACTTGTCGTCCCCAGCCTTTCCCAATTCCGGGTGGCTCTACGAATTCAATCGATCTTTTGCTTTTGAGGAAGAGGGTTTCAAGAGACATCTGGTAATCGCACTGCGATATCGCCGGATTGAGTAATGTACCGAACCCAGGGGAGAGAGGGGTATTGAAGCTATTTTGATCAGCCGATTGAATCTCCCAGAGGAAAAGGATAGGAGGGGAGAGACATACCTTTGGCTCAATAATCTTCAAATACCGCACCTGAATCCCACTTGTCGTAAAATAAGGAATCTCAAACTTCACACTAATTGGTCTCTTCGCTCCCTTTCCCACCACTCCTCCCATACTACCACCAAACCCACCAGTCATACCCCCTCCATGTTCATCATCGCCTTTCACACTTGGCAATCCCAGCTCCGCTCTCATCAAAAACTCTTTACTGCCACCAAATTGCTTGATCTTCCACACAATAGCACTCTTCTCGGGAGCATAATGTACGGACCCGATATTCGTGCGGAATCTCGGTGAGTCTGCATCTTCAGGGACAGGGACCGTGATCTCGACGTTGTTGGCTGTGGAGCGACGCTTGAATTGCGCTTTGGCTTTCAGCATGTATTCGATTCTGCTGCCGGAATGTGATTCGACAATGCATTCAACCCAGATCAAGGGCTTGACTTGTGTGTTGAGGCGGTAGGACATGAGTTCGAATTCGCCATCTGGGGGGATGAAGGAGATAGTTCTGTCGTTTTCAAAACGGGAGAGGCGGACGCATTGGTGGAATTTGACGTCTTCCATTTCGATTGCCTTGCCTCTTGTGGCTCGCCCGGTGGTTTCGAACATTACTTTGTCGTTGAGTCCCAATCGAAGCTCGGGCATTCCTGATAAGTAACATTTCATTTTAATGGCGCCGAGGATTTCGGAGCGGAGAACATTGCCGTTGGAGGAGACGAGGAGGTTCAGTGATTCCACGACGTCGAGGAAGACTTCGTTCTTGCGATACCGAATACCTTCACTGCGCCAGGACACGGCGTTGGTGACTGCTATTGGGGGCCGGGCTTGTATTTCTAGCTTGTGCGATTCTTGAGTGATGTATTCTTGGAGGATTTTGGATTCGGTGGTTTGGGGGTAGCCGAAGTCCATCATTTCGTCGAGGAGCTCGTAGATGATGACAAAGTTGTCACGGATGGATTCTTCTTCCAGCTCTTTGAAATATTCGGTAAAAACCTCGACGATTTTGTGTAGGAAGAGGAGGATTTCGGCGGCGTTAGTGTTGCGCTTTGTGAGGGCAAGGAGGTAGAGGTTGTTGTGTCGAATGTAGAGGTACTAGTGAGGTTAGAATAGCTTTGGGTGGCTGCGAGGGAAGATATACATTGATTCCTTCGTCTGAGAAACATGGTGGTACTGCGGAGCTCTCTTCCTCTGCCTCGCTCAAGAGAATGGGGAATTTCTCAACTGCTAACATAGGAATGTCTCCTCTGTAGTTGCGAGCCAAAAGGGTCTTCCCTTTCAGGTCGAGGAAGAAGACAGCAGACGCCATAATGTTAGTTTGGGAGGTATCTGGAGGTAAGTTGCAAATCCAGGTCGGCCAATGGTACTCCTAGTTTTGTAGGAACATTCGGAAATGGTGTAAAGTGAATGCGACTCTTGCCCCACGTACCGCTACTGTATTTGAAGATCAAGCACCAAGACTTAAGTGCCTTGCCTCACTTCGGACTGGGCTGGCGCTAGCCATATTGAACCTAGAGGGTTGCTGACTCAGCGATCACGCCCCCACTGTATAATAAAGAATTTCTGCTTCAACTTCCATGGTTCTTCTTCAACAATGCCTCCAACAGACAGTGCAACTCAACATTTAAAGCATAACCGGCCTGGCATTCTGTCAGTGCCTACCTTGCCTTTCAATTGATGCAGTTAGCGATTTAGTGGGGCGGAGACCGATATCAAAGGTGCCATAAGAGCTGGCCGAGCATTGTAGAAATACATTCATATTGCTCTTCCGGCGTCAGAGGGACCACACATATTCTTGAGATAGATACTGAGTGCGCTTTGGGGGAATTGGAAGAACAGCCTGGAGAACTTGAGCTTAGGCAATAGAGCTGCAGCCTGGTGAAGCTCCTCGCAAAGCTCTTAATAACTCGTATGCAGAGATTGTTGCTCTGCGCGTTGACTGGAGAGATTCCGAATTCCAATTGAACCTCTTGACTTTCACCCCGCCTTGGCAACCAAGGCAAGGAAGTCCCTTGAACGAGTTCACTACGTTCTACCAGCAACTCTTGAGTCTTGAGTCTTAACTCATAGCTGGAGCAAGAGAGTCAGAGAGTCAAGAGAGTCAAGAGAGTCAGACAGTCAGAAACTTTAGCTATTTAGCCGGAACGGCTCAGTCTATTTTAAACCTCATCTTCACGTGAAGAGCGCAAGTGCACTTGCCGTGACACACGGCCCCTTATTGTGCGAAATTCGGCGCATGTGATCATCCATCGCAATGTCATGTCGCCGCCCGCACTTCTCCCCAGACGAAGTAATCCATCCATGTGACAACAGATACAAGAACACCACCAGCCACCACCCAACCAACATCCGCAGACAATGCGCCAAACACAATAAATCAAGGGGAGCAGGAGTTGGCAGGCAAGGACATAGACACTTCTTTTCTCCATTGTTGAACTGTACTGTACACTTCATCCAACTCTTTTTTATCATCTTTACGTGGTGGAAGCACGGCATCTGGAGATCGATCACATTGCTCTTCAAGACTACCTAGAGAGACCCAGGGCTGCTTGACCGCCGAGGACTCTATACTACATACTACATACTACATACGATATATACATACTCCATAGGCACCGGACCGACCACTTCTTGCGCCGTGCACCTCTATCCAATGCCACTCTCCTCAAGGGCCCTTCAAACTCGATTATCTCCCACTCAATAGTATCATTGTCGCCACCAATACACACCCTCTGCGACTCTGCTCCCCGGCCTTTGCGAACCATATCGCAATGGAGCAGGATCACATGCTGCGAGCCGCACCCCCATCCTACACTCTCAGCACACAATCCCAATCCCAATCCCAATCCCACGACCCCGAGAGTCTGAATCTCCCTTCTGTGCCCACCTCAGATCTACCACCCATCCACCATGACCGCACATTACCTCCCTTACCGCCAGCTCCCGCTCCTGCAGAGCCAAGGATACGGGCAGAAGAGCATCAAGTTGTCTGGCCCTCCTCAAACCCTCTAACTGCGTACTACCAACCCGGACCGTCGCGATTGTCGCCGAAGAATAAAGCCCTAGACTCGCCAGCGATGATGGATATAGACACACTGGATAGCAGAGGAAGGAGGGGTGGTAGCGTTCTGTCCATTGAGGATCTAGACGTGCGCATTGCGGCTGAGGCTTTGGGCGACCTTAGAGCTGGTATGTATTGGCCGTCATTTACTATGGAATTTGCTGTGGAATTTACTAACTCGGTCTAGATTTTATTCAGTCTCCCCCGCAACATAATAGATCACTATCGTCGTCTTCACCAAGACGATATTCTACAGCAGGCACACAACCCGAACCGCTACTCTCTCTTCTCACAACCTCACATCCACTTATTGGCACCGCAATTGGCGGTTCCCTCTCCGCCTACTCTGCCTCCAAAAATTACAGCCCTAGATTCAAGTCCAGTGCAGAATACGTCGAGAGAAGATTTACTCCAGTGGTCAATACAGTTGGCTCGGTAGGGCGCATAACAGGCGTAGAAGGGGGCGTACGATGGTTCCTCGGCGGCCGACGACCCTCCCACCAACACCCCTCAGACATTGAGTCCGGCTCCAACAAACGCAGGAAGACTGGGACAGAAGACACAGACATGGACCGCTCTACCCCCTACGACCCCTACCCTGTCCATCGCCAAGAACTGCAACATCGCCAAAGAAGACAATCGCAAACCTCAACAGCAGACAGTTTACCAGCCTACGATGACTATCGAAGTCCTAGCTACGAGTCAAGCCAACAAGCTCTAATACCAACGCGATCAGAAGATGATGCTCAGTCACCAGGGAGTTCCTGGCAATCCCGCCTTGTCCTCTCCACCTCTGGTCTCTCCGTCGCCATGTCGGAAGAATCCCTCCGCTCTCTAAAATACTGCCTAGGTTGGCTACGCTGGGCAAACGAACACATTGGAAAGGTTATCTTGGCCCTCAAATCCGTGTTGGAACAATACGACCACCCCGCCATTGAGTCTGGCTCCCAGCCAGCAAATCAACTCGTGGTACGCAGCGAAGCCGAGCGCACCGTTCTAAATGCCCGAATCGCCGAGCTGAAAAGAGATGTGTTGAAGACCCTAAAGGATGTTGTGGATATTGTCAGTAAGTATGCAGGCGGCGCGTTGCCGGAAAATGCAAGGGTGCTTGTGAGGAGGCACCTGACGAGTTTGCCGCAGCGGTTTAGGCTGGCGAGTAAATCTAATGGGCCCAATGGAGAGAGAAATGATGAAGATAAAGAGGTTCAGGAGGGGGCTAATAGGGTACTGGTACTGGCCAAGGAGGGGCTGGATATGATGGCTCAGGTGTCTGGGGTCTTGGATGGCACGATTGTCTCAGCAGAGGAGTGGTGTGAACGGCTTGGAAGAACGAATCGTGAAGATCGTGAAGCTGGGGAGAGACATTTTGAGATGAGTCCTACTGGGACAGAGAAGCCTCCCATGGAGCTGCCGCCAGTGGAGCTACGCAATGGACTAAATCCGACGAATGGGTATATTGGGGGTTTCCCGGATCAAAAGACCGGATAAGAGCGCAAAAATCAGATTAAAAAAAACTAGTTCTCAGCGAGTTTGCGAAAACCAGATGAGCTCGCGAAGATGAGATGAGATGAGATGAGATAGGCTTGTTTTACACCAACGTCGGAATTTCTTTTGTGTCGACTTTCACTCAAAAGGGAGTTTATAGGTTGCTTCAGGACGGGGAGTCTCTTGAAATATATGGTATAGGAGCTACAAGCCGGTCTTTGTTATATACCACTATTAGGGTACGGACTTTTATTTGTTTATTAGTGGGATGGGATCTGTAAGTGCGGAGATGATGAGAATAAGGGTGGGATGAGACTGAATAGTCTTGGGATGGCAAATATATTTGAATTTCGATTTTAATGTAACGCCTTCAAGCTGATCTTAAACCGGCCGAGCTTTCCTATTTAGTGGGAAGCGTCGAGTGCCTTGCTGCGGATATGTTCATTGCTAGTGAAATGCCCATCCTGTTCCAAACTACTTTCTCTGTCATGCAAACTCATCTCACCAATTACTCAATTAGCACTTCATCATTCGTTCCCAAAGCTTCCAACGCCCTCATTTTGACCTTTCTTTATCCAATCATTCATTCACTCTCCTACATAACTCCAGCCCACCAAGTTGTGGCATTTTCTCTAGCGCTAGTCCTTTTATACCCTATCCCCAGCAGTAAAGATACTCTCTAAAATAGACCGAACGGCATCTCGCGCTCTCTCGTTTGTTTACGCCATAACACGACTCTCTTGACACCTGAGACTTACCGGCTAGCCCTCAGCCGTGCTAATAGTTTATAACATACAGAAATTTGGCTATAAAAGAAAATAATACTACAAAGGCGAGATTTTATCGTAAGATCTATGTTCCGTCACACAGGTAGGTAATTCAGCCTTATAAAAATGCCACCTTTCAAGCACTACACCGTACCAGTTCCGTCAGGAAACACTCTTGACTTCGTGTAAAGCGCAGAGCGCACAGTGTGGACTGTGTATCCGCAGAGCCCCGCGGTTGCTCGTTAGGAGCGGATTCAAGCTAAGTCCAGCGAAATGCTGGGTCTTCCCATCTTGCTCGTCGCGCGTGGCGGCCAGGATGTCGTGCCTTGGATGGAGAAGGAGTTGCAGGAATCGGCTCGGTATGGACAATTTATGAGTAATGAAATAGATGCCCATTAGAGGGCTTTGAGAGCTGATGGATTGAGATAGGATTTAAAAATGGAAAATTGAAATTGAAAAGTACGGATGAAGATGATCTGAAACTTGTGGGTGGCGCATTTGGTTCATCTCTATAGCAATTAGACTATGACGGTAAACAATGATGTAACTACCTGGTCCCCAGAGATAGAGTTACAGAAAAATGACATTTGATCTTCTGTCCGCGACGAAAGAGTTTATTAGGACAGTACAGTATTAGAGATATCAGTCCAGGATACAACGTTTTTGGATAGAAAAAGCTGGGGAGTAAGACAACATCCCTCGGGCTCGGAGATAATGGCATAAATGCAAACTGGGCAACTGGGGCGGACCTTTTGAAATACTATTTCTTCTTTCTTCGAATGTTTCAAACTACTTCAAGTATCTAAAGAGAGTTCTTTCTCGAAGCACCCAAGATAAAACTAAGCCTGCCCATAATCCCCGTGGCTTGGTTTATTACTTTGAACCGCGCCAACTAGCCTGTACACTGGTACTCTGAAACTCCTTTCGCCGGATCTTCTATATACTTCCTCCCTTGTTCCTTACTCCACTCACCCCATCCAACCCCCTCACCACCCCTCACCACCCCTCTCCCTCATTCCTCACTCGCATCTCCGCTCCAGCCCCCACCCCCTCCCTCCTGACCGCACAATCTAAACCACCCCCCCTCCCGCCAATTCCTCGTCCCATAAAGCAAATACCCCCTCATCTGCTCATCCTGAACCGCCGTCAAAATCGCCTCTAACCTCTTAAAATCGATGGGTTTCAGGATCCATCCGTCGAACCCAGCAGCTAGATATTGGGCTCGTGCGGATTCGGAGAGAGAGGCTGACACGGCGATTATGGGCGTGCGGCCGTAGGAGAGGGCGCGGAGGGAGAGGGGGGGTTGGTTGAAGGGAAGGGAGGTGGATGGGTCAGGGGAACTGGTGGAGGGAAAGAAGGATGATTGGAAAGTGCGGATTAGGCGGGTGGCAGACAGGCCGTTGAGGACTGGCATCTAAAGGAGGAGGGGGTTTGTTAGGATGGGTGTGTGGTAGAGCGCAAGTGGAACGATAGGTTTGAGGGAGAGGCGTTGGTGTGTATGTGCGAGAAGGGAGAGGGTAACTTGCTTGTATATCCATCAGAATAACATCAAAGCCCGCTGGGTTACTCTTGAATGTATCGACGCACAACTGCCCATCAGCTGTAACTCTCACCTCGTGCCCCCTTTTCACTAATCTGGCTTCTAGCAACCGACTGTTCAGCGGATTGTCCTCTGCTACCAATATGCTGTACTTGTGCTCAAAGTGTGTCGTCGTAGCGGGGGTGCCAGGGATTTGGAATGGATAGCATTCAGGCGAGCTAGGAGTTGGGGACGTGGGGAATTCCAGATCGGGTTGGGCCAAGGGGCTTTCTGGGCTAGAAATATGCAAGTCTAGTAATGACGCGGGGGTGTTATCGAGTTTGTTAGTCGTAAGAGGCGGCGAGGGCCCGGTTTCTGTTGCTAAGAGGGTATCTTTTGCTGGGACCGGAGAAAGGGGTCGTGGACGGTCGGTGGGTGGAGTTGGTAACGGCACCGTGTTGGCTTGAGCAAAGTCGATTGGCAGTATTTGAGGGAGAATCACGCCTCTCTCCAAGGCGAGGGCTACGCGGAACGGTACTTGGATCGACGCTCGAGTACCGATCCCCAACTCGGAAGATATACTGATCTGGCCAGAAGCCAATCTCACAAATCGAGCAGCAGTAGCGAGACCGAGCCCAATTGAAGCAACTTTCTTCGTCGGGGTCGTATGTAAGGTCCCTGGTTCGGGTTCTGATGTGTTGAATTCTTCTTCTTCGTTCATGATCTGCTCGAAGTCTTGAAATATACTGTCGAGGTCGTCCTCAGAGAGCCCGATACCCTGATCCTGAAACACAATATCCAACGATACGTGAGATTCAGTAGTCTTCATATGGCTCACCGTGATACGAACAATTCCCGTCTCTGAGTATTTAATAGAATTTGCCAATATATTTGTGACCACCTGTCTCAGGCCGGAAAGGTCTGCCTGGACCAGAATGGGGGCTGCCTTGTCGTATTCGAGTTGTATGCTTATCCCTTTCGTCGCAGACTGGTGCTGAAAAGCAGCGATGACTGAAGTGATCATGGACTTTAAATCCACAATCTCTTCATGGACTTTGAGGCTGGGTGTCTCCGCCTCGGTCAAGCTCAGAAGCTCGCTGACCGTGAAAATCAAAGTCTTGGAAGCTTGAAGAGACTTCGATAGATGATGGCGGGCGCGATCATCCAAATCCTCTTCAAGTGCAAGTTCGAGGTAATTGATAATGCTATTCAGCGGGGTTCGAGCTGTGACATTCAGAGTTAGTAATCTTACAAGATGACGGGCCAGGGTGGTGGGAGACTTACCCTCGTGACCGGCATTTAGGATGAGCAACCGGGTCATTTTATTCTTTTGGACGATTTGTTCCTTTTGTCGCCACACTTCGATGAATCTGCCGTACAGGGTGCTTAAGATGGTAGCAGCATCAACTAGATATAGTGAGCAATGGCCACTCAAAATTCGAGTGGAATTCACCCTCTTCCTCTGTCCATGCTCGGCTCGTGCCGACGACTTTCTCTTTCCATCTCGCAAAACTGCTTCTTGGTTCAAGATAACTCGTTCCTGGACGATGGGTTTTCTCATGCGGATTTCCAGCCCAGGTTATCTCTCCCAACTGCCCCCGTCGTAGGAAGACCAAGAATTCGGCGCCTGACACAGCCAAGGGAATAACAAGCAGTCCAGAAAGTTGTGACAACTTTGCCGAGACTCCAAGTTCGGGGCAATCTCTTTCCATACTTTCGGTGTAGAAAATCGACTGGAACGAACGATTACGGATATAGTAGAGAATGGAGACACATTCGGTGTAGGCTGTGAGCTTCCCAATGGTCCTTACCTCTCCTTTAATCACAAGGAAACCGAAATCCGCTCGAAAAATATCCAGCAACTGTGTGGATGAAGCAGCAATATAAGCAGCTGGAGTCAGTTTTTTTCGTTGTGGCGAGTTGGTCAACATTCTGCGAGCTTGGATTCGGGAGGAAAATTGCAACTTTTCCACATTAGTACTGACGATATTCCCTAGTCCACGGCAAAGCTCGCGGATAGGTAGTGAAACACGCATCTCCGAGTAGTGGTGGCAGCTAATTAGACCCCAAAGCTTTCCATCAACCACGATCGAAATCGACATTGATGCTTGCACACCCATATTCTCCAGATATTGCAGGTGGATAGGGCTGAAGGCGCGAAGGTAGGAGTGCGTGAGGTTCAAAGGGACTTGAGCATCTTCAATAGTGCAGCAGAGAAGTCTTGCTGTTTCCTGCTTTCTGTCGTAAAGAAGTCGTATCGTGTTGATCATGTATAGCTCTCTTGCTTGTTTGGGGATATCCGAGGCCGGGAAATGCAGGCCATGATAGCGATCAATCTCTGCAGTAGAATTTACCAGTTCTTTCACAACCAATCCAGCTCCCGTTTCGTCAACTGAATAATGGGACAGTTAGTATTGCGCCAGTACCAGAATTGGCTGATAGGCACATGTCTATTTGGAGTTTAGAGTAAACGAGACTCGGTGCAGCCCAGATGAATTGAGTCTCAAGAGTGTGAAAATGAAACAGAGACTGAACCATTTGGAGTATCTTACACTGATAAATCATAGTTCGATGAAACCCAGTAAGCTCATATACAAGACCGACGACGACATCAAAAAGTGACGACACAGTAGTGGTGGTACCAATTTGTGACTGTATCTCACTTAGGACGCGGAAAAGCTCCAGGGGGCCTAAGTCTCGATTCAGTTCTCGGGCGACCTTGATGGAATGCAGAGGTGTGCTTTTGCTGGTCTTGGTCCGTCTATGCCCTTCAACACCCAGCTCTTCGGAGTTCTGAATAAAGTTGCTGGATATGCCATCATGAGGTGTGGACCGTGGGTTGAAAATGGCAGATTGCTGTTCAAACTCGCAAATGATCAGACCAGAGTCGCCATCAAGATGTGCACTACAAAATAGCAAAACAGGGCCGTCCAAGGGCGATGACAGTGACAGTGAAAAGAGATGTGGATTTGTTTTTAACCTGTCTTCGCGAAGTGCCTTGACACCGGTGACGAATTCGTGCCTATAATCAGGTTCAAGCACATCGGTGAAGCACCTGAGCTGGAAGAGAACCTCCGTCTCGAGACCCGTCACAGCTTGCAAATTTTCACTAGCAATGCGAGCGACTAAACAGCCTTCGTTGGTAACTCGCAAAGCTATCAGAGCTCCAGATAACTGGATTGCTCCCGGGATATGGATAGGTTCTTCTTCGCAGGTGTAAGTCTTGTGCCCAGGTATTGGTTCGGCGCTGCTTCTGGGGCGGTAGTGGAACTTTTTGGTGATATATCTCGTCGCGGAGGCGGAGCTGGCTGCCGACAGCTGACCAGCAAGGATGCGCGGAGCCTCGAGTGGGCTGAAGGATTCTGCTGGGAGTTGAATCGACGGATCTTTGGGGGTGGTATGGAATTCGCTCTGAGCTGTTTGCCGTGGAGGTGAAGACGGCACTTGGGAAAGCAAATCAGTCACATCTGGCAAAGATCAGCACGCTTGAACTAGAGGACCATTGAGTACACACCGGGACCATTGGGAAGGGGGTCTGATTCCGAATCTGGGATCCGGATTGGGAAGACTCTCTTGACTTTGAATGGGCCATTGGGCATTGTGACTGCGCTGAAGCTATTCTTGCGGCAACGAGCATGCCCTTGGGAGAATGAGCTTGTAAGTTGTAACAATTAGCGAGGCAAGGCCGAGCAATGGTCTCGGAGGGCCTCGCTGCCCAGAGGCCAACAGTCAGGGTGCCTCGAGAGTGAGCTTAGTTGGCTACGCTGGCGCAATCTGAAGTGCGGATTGAGGCAAAAGTGCTGCAAAACTACCTACTGTAGGGCGGGACAGTAGAGAGGAGAGGAGATATTTATCGAAGACCTCGGGTCCAGAATTCTAGAACTGATCGATAAGGAACCTGCACCACGAACTCCACTGCGAAAGATGGAGAATGGTATGGCATCTTTCAAATTCGATGCTCCGCCATTTCGCAGGGTCATAACCCCCTGCCATCCATATCAGCCAGTCCAGTAAGGAGGTCCGACACATGTTCTATAACTCATGTTAGAAATATACAGTTGTAGAGTGCCCCTTGTTTTGGAAGCTTTCATTTGCTACCTCAGGGGGTTGGGTTATCCAGGTAGGACTCTAAGGGCATTCTCCTTAAAAACATGAAGTACAAAGTAGGAATATACGCGGGGTCGCAATTTCGTCAGGCCACTTTTGCGCACATAAACATACAGCCCTCATCCACGTTGGGGCCATCTGGCAATTGCGATTACCATTGTGATTGCCATTGCGAGTGGGTGCATTGATTGAAGAGTTGAGTTTTGCTCAAAGATTTAGTTGTATGATTGTATGAGTGCAGGATTGCAATCGTCCGCGAATAGCAGCTAAAGTAGATGGCTGCATCCTCACAGCTATTCGCGCAATATTGCGGTGGCACAGAAAGCCACGAGGGACCAAGGGAACTCGAACTTATGCAAGGTATAGAATGGCTGCCACGACAGATTTCACGGGCCTCTTTGGTTTTGAGTACCCAAACTAGTGATCAGGAGGTTGTTTTTGGCATCCTTCTTGTGATTGTGTGTGCCTTAGGTTGTATTGTATGCCTTAGGCAGCAATGCTAGTGAGTTGCGGCTCTGAACTTAAGAGCCTCTCCCTCCTTCAATACAATATAAGACCTTTTATAACCTCAATTCGCCAGATAGTAATATAATTTTTATTATCAAGTTATTATTAAGCTATATTGCGTATAGAATTTCTATTAATATTATTAATAGCTTTAAACTTTTTATTTTATTTTATTTTATATATAAATTATTTTGTTATTAATTAAATAAGTAAATAATATATTATTAAAATATAGGGAATTAAATTTAAAAACCAAAAACACTTAATTACATATAGTATAATAAAATATAATAAAATATTATTTTTAAAAAAATAATTATTATATTTTTAAAATTAAAATTAAATATAAGATAAGTTTTTATATTATAAATTATATTATATATATTATATATATTATTAATAATAATTTCGAAATAGCTTTATTAATTTCAAGTAATAAATTATATATTAACTTTATAATTATTATATAAAAAAGATATATTGTAAAAAGTTTAAATAGTTTCTAGTAACTTAATTTTATAAAGTAATATATATTAATTTAAATATTAAACTAGTTAAATCTAGCTATATAAATTAACAATTGGCTTATTAAACTAATCAGAATAGTTTATTATTTAAATATATTAACTATTATGCAAAAAGTTAATATAATTAAAAAAGAATTGTTAAATAGCTAATAATTAACAAAAATAACAAGTGGTTTTATAAACTATCTTTATTTTTATCAAAATATATATATAGCTAATCTAGAGAATTTGATTAAATATAGCACTAATTCTCACCTCGATACTACGCAGTATTCAAGTAAGTTAGTATTCGAGTGGGGGTCTCGCGGAGAACGGTTAATGCTAGCCAGAGATCCCGGGGAATGCAGGACGGCCATGCCGAGAGTTGCTGCAGGCTCGGGAATTAAGATAAGGCGTTACTTCGTTACGAGGTTCCGAAGGTTACTTGTACGAAGTTAGCGATCAGCTTTGCCATGATGCAGCTCTTCTCTATTCTGTTCCTTCCCCTATACACCAATAAGACCAACATCAACATCGAAATCGAGGATACCCAAATCCTATGAAAAGCCTCCCATATTCTCATGCTCATTCTCCTTCTCCTTCTCATTCTCATTCCCATTCTTGCATTCGAAGGATGGGACTCATACAGTAAGAAAGTAAGACAATGCCACCTCGGGTCCGCACTATCGAGGGTTCTTGCTGGAGCTGCAAAGAGCGGAGAGTCATCTGCGACTTGACGCTGCCCGCCTGCGAGAAATGCACCAAGATCGGGAAGCGATGCGACTATGGGAAAGTGAGGCTCAGATGGACCGACTGTGTTGCATCTCGAGGGCGTCTTGCTGGCCAGAAAATCCCGCTGTATCAAGCTCCCGTCATCCAGAAGAATTCGGACTACCATATCCGCTACTTCGAAAAGGAACTCCTTCCGCGGTTCAACCTGACGAATACGATTCCGACTGTCGATCTCAAGGTTCTGTCCAGCGACAAGATACTGTTGCAGTCGGTAGTGGCTGTCTCGAATGCCCATGCTGCGTATCGGAGTGCGAATGAGAGTTCGTTGTCCTTGTCGAAGATACAGGACCGGAATACGGCGTTGAGGATGTTTAGGAAGCATTTGAGTTCGACTGGCACATATTCGAACGAGGCCAGTTCCTCTCTTTTTATCGCCAATGTGCTTCTTTGCATACTGGACGGCATCATCGAGCCCATCACTGAAAGCTCAGCAACTCATCACCATCTCATGGGCGGGAAGGCCATTCTCAAACAGTGGAAAGGGATGCAAGATGTCTTCCAGCAGAAATCCAACTTGCCTGTTTTGATGTTGTCCATCTTTGCGACGATGGATTTGACGCATGCTATGTTGATTGGGGATGCTCCGTATTTTGATGCAGTGTCGTGGTGCGAGTTTGGAGATTGCGAGCCGTGGTGGGGGAATGTGAAGCCGGACGATGACTTTCTTGAGACGATGGCCATTCTGTCCCAACTTGCAACTCTCGGCAATGAATCTCGTCATATAAGAGGAACTGCTCCCATCGGAATTTTGTTCTCGATTCAGATGGCTTTAGACGAGCAGACGTCTCGACAGAAAGATGGCAACAAGAATGACCAGCAGCTAGCTTGGGCCGCTTTCACTGCTGTCTATCGATATACAGCTTCTGTATATCTGTACCGGGCTCTGAGTGCTCTTGACGTCGACCACCCCTTAGTCCAGAAATCTGTGACAGACTGCATAGACGTTATCGGCGGGCCTCAACTCACCAAAGAATTGCATCACTGCATTCTCTTTCCACTACTGGTTATAGGATCCCATTGCATGGAAGAAGAGCAAAGGACAGACATCCGGAAAAGTATAGAACAAACGGGGCACTACTTGTCCTTTGAAAGCTTGCGGTCTCTGACAGCCTTCCTCGAAAAGCGATGGTTTGAACTCGACAATCATCCTGATTGTAAAACTGCCAATTGGTGGGTATACTTCATCGAGATCGCAAATGTGACCTGCTTGTTCTGAATATCTCCCACTAAAATAAAAATCGACTTGGAGAGAGGTTTGCGACCTCAAAGCTCTCCAACTACCACCACCATAATCCTCACTGCGAAAACAGAACTCTAAGAATGCGGGGTTTTCCCAGATGGGCGACATGCTCTACTTAACATCATACACAGTACCCAAAATCTCACATCTAAACTGACGATGCGATTTAGCAATATGCATACCTCTAGGAGCGCATTCTGGGCTTCGTCTCCATTGGTCGGAATTGCCCCGAGGTGTCACCAAAGCTGTCCATGGTCTTATTAACAACCATATTGGGATGCGGGGCCGCTACTTCAGTTACACCCAGCTATTTACAGTAACATCACGATAAGGACGATGCCAGCAAGTACCGTATCTAGCTTGTTCGTCTGATGACGTGCCTGGTCAGAAAAGAGATCTCGTCTGCTGTGTGGGTTTTCCCACTCGACATCGATTTTGGGATTCTTGGCCAGGAACAACCGCTGTGAGAGAAGTTATCATGGTTGCATCTGATATGTTGGAGGCGTGTGAATCATGTGATTTGATAGTCACTGTAAGCTTCCCGATAACATTCTCCCTCATTATATCTTCAGACTTAGTATATCTAACGAATACCTAGCTCTTCGTTCTCGTCTGCAGCATCTTCTGCTGGCCAACTGTTCCCGCTGTCGGGCTCGCATACTCCGGCTAATCACAGCCAACGCAGTGGCATGGCCTCCTTCCTCTCCTCCCTCATGGTCATCGCCCGCTGTTCTATTCAATGGTTCGTGGTCGGCTACTCGCTGGCTCACTGGAAGAAAGGAAGCGATGTTAGGGGATTTCAAGTATGCGTTTCATAGAGGAGTGTTGGCCAGTGGGCACGATTCAGGTGTTTACTGAATTTCAGTTGTGGTTTGAGGCGACGGTTTGTGCGATTGTGGTAGGAGGGGCTTAGGAGAGAGGGATATTGCTGCAGGTCATTCCGTTTACTTTTGTGAGTGTTTTGGAGTTGCTACTTGTGGTCAGGCTTTGAGACTCCGGCTGTTCTTAAAAGTTGAAAGCCTATGTTTTATCTAAGTAGTTCACTCTTTGTAAACTTCAAAGGCGGTAGAGAACTATCCCCCGAGAAGCCCCATTCAGACTTCACCTGCATCACTTACTAACAACCCCCAGCTATGGTCAGCATTCGTCTACTGCCTCCTAGCCCACATCTAGTCCAATACCCGTTTCCTCGGAAACCTAGGAGTGCTCAACTTCGCTGGTGGAGCCCCCGTACACATCTGCTCCCGCGCCTCCGCCCTCTCCATCCATACCCACTATTCCGCTCCCGCCGCTCCCGCCTCCGCACCCCTCGCTCCTCTCGCTCCACCGCCCCGGAAACAGCATGTCGCAACTCATCGCCCTGGTTATAATCTGGAACGCCTGGCTCGCCTTCGACGCCGGACCTACCTTATCTCTAAACCTCAAATCCATCATCACCCTATTCATAACCAGCTTGTGCGCTTCAGCCGGAGCGGTCACTGGGCTGGCATGGCCTATTGGGAGAGTGGGAGATGGAGTTTGGATTACACGTTTATGGGCGCCATTGCCGGGCTTGTCTTCATAACCCCATCTGCAGGCTTCATCGACCTCCCTACCACTTTCTTCTTCGGCATCTCTGGCGCTGGCATCTATCGGCAAGCACTCCTCGTGAAACGCTTCCGCTAGGTAGATAACGGCGGCGCACTGTGTTATCGGTTTCGTCGGCACGATTTTCACTGGTCTTTTCGCACGCAAAAAAACTCGCTGTTTATGATGGGAGTACTGGAATCATAGGCGGTGTGGTTTTTGAAGGGAATATCCGGCAACTAGACATTCAATTTTTGGAGGCGGTGATCGGTTTTACGTGGAGTTTTGTGGGGAGTTATATCTTGTTTGCAGCAATTGATTGTGTACCGGGATTTGAGGTCTTGGCGAAGGATGAGGATATTGTGAGCGGGATGGATGTGGCGGAGATGGAGTGAGTCTTGGGGGGGGGGGAGAAAGGTTATCACCCATTCAAGAATGGGGGTTTGATGCTAGACTGAAAGGGAGAGAGATGTGCAAGATTTATAGATTCTAAATGGGAAGAACTTGATGCCACATAGATAGTCAAGATCTTGAAGAATACAAGACTCAGTCCTGAGCGTATCCTCTACTACATACTATTATTCTTATGTACCAAGAGATTTCATTCCCAGAAGAATTCAATGTCCAGCCTAGACTGCTTTTCCGTTTCTTTCGAGCCCTGCACCGAATACATCCCTTACAACTGTCTTCGTACCTCCGTATTTAAACGAAGATATGGAGAACGCACTCCCGACTTCCGCGGTCCCAAAACTTGAAGAAAGTCTCATCCCAGTCCCTCGAATTGCACCAACCCATGCCGCCAACCACCATCTTGGAAATTACCCCCATATTCACATCTCCCTCCCACCCCTACATTTGGCCCAAAGAACTTCCCTTTCGGGCCCAAGCCATCTTCTTGGCAGGCCCTAGCATGACTAGCAACCACACGCCACTGCGAGAAGGCTAATCATGGCTTATAAAATATTCAACCCCCCTTTTAAGCCTTCAAGCTCACATTCATCTTACTGGAGACGAGCCAAACTCAAGAAAGAAAAAACTTCTAGTTTGCTCCATGGACAGGCTTGAGATATCCCCATGGTGCTGGAACGGTGGGGGACGCGTTCGCCCTGCTGGGTGCAGTACTTGTGCGGGCAAAAATGCATGACAGTCAGCATTTACAAGCCTATTACGAATGTAAGCACATCGGGAATTACACGAACGAGTACGAAATTACCGAAAAAGACAGGGAAACCCCTTATGCATGAATGATAAATGTTTTTGACCCTTGTGCATGAAGTTATACCGATATTCCTAGAAAGTAAAGCCGCGTTTCAAGTGAATCTCCCTCTATTTTACTTCGGAATTCTGCGCATGTCCCTCTGCCTTTTCGGTTAGAGCTTCTGAATCAGGTTAGCGTTGTATTGCGTACCAGCACATTGCAATACTGTAACTTTTACAAAAATACATGTATTTTACCACCCCAGCTCGATACTCAAACTTACCTTCACCTCATTACCACACTTATGTCTGATCCCCTGGCATTGGACTTAGTACGGAGTAGTATTCCCATCAAAAGCCAAGATACTGTTATCTTGCAGCTCAAAGGTAGATAGATGATACTGTAGATACCTATCCTATGCTATCTGTGTGTGTAGAGTGGGATTATATGTCCTGATCAGGAACTGATCGGTTGTTTTACCTACTGTCATTATCATTTTCTCATTTCATATCTATGTTTTTGCTGTGCTGTAGTGTACTGTACCTGTCCTTGCTGCTGTGTTGCGTTCCTGCGTCGAGGTTGAATTGATTTGTCGTCGCTCAGCAAGCGTCCTAGGACCGTACATATTATCTATCTATTCCCCTGCGATTTTATTTGACACCTGCAAGTATAAAGGTACTGTAGCAGCAGTGCGACGCAACGGCATCCGGGACCTACAATTTCTCCTTCCCCGGATTTCTTTTTCGCCAATCACCGTTTCACAGAGACTTTGTCTCAGACTTCACCCGCACAGTCCACAATGCGGAGAGTTAACTCAGGTGAAAACCCTCCGAACATACGAAGTATAAGGAGACTGTGAACCTGTCCTTTGCTGCATGTCTTCTCGAAACGGGAAAGAGCTCCGGTTCTTACATCTTCAACTCCAAACCACTGGAACCACGGGGTTCCAGCTCAGCTCCAGTGTCAAGAGGAAGAAATCGCGAGACCACGATGGCGACCTCAGTCCCAGACATGGAGAAAGCCACCTCCAACAACACCTCTCCTCGAACCGAGACCAAGTCCGGCTCAGTTACTGATCTTGACCCCCTCACATCACTAGGCTACACCCCCGAGCTCCGCCGCAACCGCTCCCTCTTCACCCTGCTCTTCCAAACCCTCGCCATCGCCGCCATTCCCTATGGTGAAGGCGGGCCCCTGATCTCCGCCATCTATGGCGGCGGCCAACTTTCCATTTTCGTCGGCTGGCTGGTCGTCCTCGTCCTCGACGAATGCGTCGCGCTCTCGCTCTCTGAACTCGCGTCCCGCTACCCCACGTCCGCTGGTCCCTATTTCTGGTCTTTCCAGATCGCAAAGAGGCATAAGACAGTTTTGTCCTTTGTGACGGGATGGATTTGGCTTGTGGGAAATTGGACGATTACGTTGAGTGTTAATTTTGGGTTTGCGAGTTTGATTAGCGCGACGGTCGCGATGTATCATCCGGATTACGTTGCCAATGGTTGGCAATTGCTCTTAATCTTCTACTCAATTTGCCTCATCACATTTATTATCTGTACCTTTGGCAATCATTTCTTGCCCATGGTCGATACTATCTGCGCAGCTTGGACCGCAGTCTCAATTTTAGTTATTCTCATAGCTTTGTCTGTAAAAGCCGATGTTGGGAGACATAGTGCTGCGTATGCGTTGGGGCATTATGATACCAGTTTGAGCGGATGGGGTGGATTTACATTTTTCATTGGGTTGCTACCGGCAGCTTACACTTTCTCGGCTATTGGCATGATCTCCTCCATGGCGGAAGAAGTCTCTAACCCCGCCGTCAAAGTCCCAAGAGCTATGTCGCTCTGTGTCCCTGTTGGAGGAATCGCAGGCCTTTTCTTCATTATCCCCATTTGCGTCACGTTGCCCCCACTAGCGGATATTATCGACGCACCTAGTGCCCAGGCTCTTCCTTATATCTTCCGTAAGCCATGTTCCTCACTCGCACCCGTTTCAACAACCCAGAAACCATTCATTTTCACATCCGAATCACCCCTCTCCTTCTCCCCTCTCTCCGGAAGACAAACACTAACCTCTAATCTAGATATTGTGATGGGAAGTCCAGGTGGAGGGCTAGCTCTCACTTTTCTCGTCCTAGGCGTCACCATGTTTTGCTCGATTTCGATCACCGTGGCTGCGAGTCGATGCACGTGGGCTTTTGCAAGAGATGATGCGATTCCGCTGTCCTCGCTGTTTAGCCAGGTTAATAAATCCCTCTCCGTCCCCGTCTACGCCCTTGCTCTCGTCACAGTCATTCAAATGCTCCTCGGGCTCATCAACCTCGGCTCGTCTTCCGCATTCACAGCCTTCGTTTCCGTAGGCGTCATGGCCCTAGCCGTCTCGTACGCCATTCCCATCGCCCTCTCGCTCCTCTGGGACCGCAGAAAGGAAGTTGAGCAAGCGCAATGGAATTGTGGTCCTGTGATTGGGAGAGTCGTGAATTGGGTAGCACTGGTCTGGATCGCGTTCGAAGTCGTGCTTTTTAGCATGCCGTCCGCATTGCCGGTTACGGATGTGAGCATGAATTATGCGAGTGTGGTCTTTGTGGCTTTTGGAGGGATGGCAGCGGTTTGGTATGCGGTTTATGCGAGGAGAGGTGAGTTCTTGAAATTTCCCTCACTGTGTGTCTTGGAAAGGGGCTCGCTTAATGTTTCGGTGATGATGCTAACTCAAATTGTAATAGTTTATAAAGGGCCGCCTGCTTCAGCTGGGTTATAGATGGACTGAGGCTACGCTGTTTGAGGTGTATATTAATGTATGGTAGTAACGAAGGGGCAATTGCCAGATATTTGATACCTGCGCAGTTGGAAAAGATCATGGCTTTTTATACCTGGATTAAGTGTCTTGTCTTAGATGTTGACGGAAACTAGGAATGAAGATGATGTATTATGGTTTTAAACTCCAGAATTAACATCAAATATAAACCGTCCATATCATTAGCTAGCACAAGCTCCCCCCAACATTCCCTCACCTCTTTACATCGAGAATTGACAACCTCACTCCCTCGCTCAATCCATCTCAAAAATAATTCCCTCGCCAACACTAGCATCTATAAACTAAGCAGGTTCCCCTCCCCTCTCAATCTGCTCAATCTCCCCCGCATCCACTCCCCTCCCTGGACTCTCCTTCCTATCCTCCTGCCTCTTCAAAATCCCACCCTCAACCTCACTATCCCCATTAACCAGCCTATAACTATAACTAACCAGATTCTTCTTCCCAATGCGATGCACGCGCGCATACGCCTGCATCTCCACCACAAACTCGATATCCGGCTCCATCAGCACAATATTAGCCGCTCGCGTCAACTGATGTCCTTTCCCCAGCACCCGCGTTGTGCCAACCAGGTATCTCAGGTTACGTTTCGTCTTGCGCTCTTTCCTATCGTTGAGCGCGTCCGTGAAGGCATCGATGATTTCGAGTTTCTCTTTGAGCTTCATAGGGCCGGCGAGGATGCCCACGCGGGATTTCTCGTCGGGGAAGTAGCGCTGGAAAAACTACACGTTGACAATATTAGCATGCGGTTCTTAGTTCGGGGAGATGCCTGCTTACCAATTTCAAAATAAAAGCGATCTGGGGGAAGCTGGTCAAGATGACTAGTTTCTGTTCCTCTCCGTTGATATCTCGCTTCGCGTCTAACTCGTGGATGAACTCATACAACCACATGAATTTTGGGCTGTTCTCAACGATGTTTCTCAAAGAGGTGAAATAGCCGTTGGTCCGCTCCTTGATGTCGGATGTTCGGAAACCGAGGCATTCTTCAGGCGTGAGTGTCATCCCGGGGGTGACTTCTGCGGACGAGAGGTTATATAGAAAGGGGGCTGTGGCTACGAGACGAGAGCGCCACTGTGCTCGATGCAATGTGTTGAATGGCAACGTAGTTGGACGGCTATTCGAGCGTCTGGAATCCGGGGATTTGTCCCATTTCTCTTGCATCTTGGTTACAAGCTCCATCTTCTCGGCCTCGAACATGCTTTCAAAGCTAGCAATCATCTCTTGAGAGACCATCGGGTGAGGTTGCTTGAGCTTTATGTCGCGATGGATATGCGGTTTTAATACGATTAATGAGTGGCCGAACCAAGATGTCGAACCGGTGCGTCGTAGCATAAAGGTACTAAGGAATGGTTCGAGTCGAGCGAGAACCGTCTTCACTGCTTCGGCATCTCTTTTGACGGCCTTGGCTTGCTCGCCGAAATCCTTACATATTGCATCCAGCTTCTCCCATTCAAACTGCTGCATCACCGGATCCGATTGCCAGCCCGTCCTCTTCTCTTCTTCCACTTTGGCATGTTTCTCGATAGCCCACAGCACGCCCTCAATCCCTCTCGGTGTTTGCCCAAATGGCGTTCCCGAGTATCCCCAGAGGAAAGGCTGGTTTGAGGAGGGAAGTTTCAACAGTACGCCTCCCCTTCCTTTACCCCTGAAGTACTCCTCGTGTGATTCATCGATCATCGCAATTCCAAAAACGACTCCGACTCGCGTGCCCTTCTTCCAAACACCCAATTTATCGGGGACGCGCACTAGGCCATCATATTCATGTTTCTGGATCCACCGCTTATACGTTTCCTCTGTAGTCAAAAGCAGCATACCATCCTGATACGCCTTCGCAACATCATCACCCTCCTCACTCCTCTTCCCCGCAGCCGTAGTCTTATACCTAACCGCCGCCGACCTCGCAATATTTCTCGTCGTAGTAGCAGGAGCGTTCTTGACTTCTTCCATCGTGTTACTAGTGTCAAATGCGCCGGAGTGGTCGATCAGGATAGTAAGTGCGAGTTTCGAATCACTGGTGTCAACGTGTGCTTTCCATTGCGCCCACCAGGATTTTATCAGCTCGGGCGGAACGCAAGCCATGCGGAGTCCGGGCTTGGGTTGCATCTGGGATGTGATGCTGGAGGAGACGCAGGGACAAGTAATCCAGCCTGCTTGATGCTTACTTGGGCACACAGATATCGTAGTCTCCTCGGGACGAAGATGCTTCCCGTCCCTTAATCTTCTTGATTCATTAACATCTGCCCACAAACACGAGAGTTGTCTTTCAACAACAATATAAGATAGGAAAGAGAGCGTTTTTCCTAAGCCCATATCGTCGGCGACGAAACCGCCGCCGAATTTACGGGAAGTCATCATTTGCCAGTAGACTCCGAATGCTTGGTATTGATATATGGGTGTTATGAGGCCGGCGATGGTAACGAGTTGGTCGCGGCCGGTCTTTGAGGGGTCGATGTTGAATACTTCGCAGCACTGTTTCCAGCGGTATAGATCGTCGTTGGGTTGAGAGGGATCTTGAAGTTGAGTTAATTGGGGGAGGTTAAGCATGTTCTTGAGTCTGGATTACTGTCAGTATATCAAAGTCTGCATGAGAGAGGGTGACAGGGGAAGCAAGAACGTCTACTTACTGTGTCACTACTCGATCTTGCTGAGAAATCTCATCGTCAATCTCATCATCCTCCTCGTCAATTTCCACATTTCCTTCTTCTTCTTCTCCCAGCGCTCTCTCCCTTTCAACAAGCGCATTCATATCCTGTTCTCCCTCCTTCTCGCCTCCCATTCTAAACCCATCTACAGCCTCCTCCAGATACAAAGTCTTGAATCTCGCCCGCGTCTCATCTAGAGTCTCTTTTGCATTTCGCGTAGAGTTTTTAACTTTACTTATCACTTGTTTTAAGCCAGCGAGTTTCGGTACTGGAGAGAATTCCGTGTCCGTGGGCACGAATACTCCTGTACCGCCAAAAGAAGATGGAGTTTTGGGTCGCTCGGCTATAGACCCTTTGTCTGAGAGAAGCCCTGGCGACTTGTGAGCTACTTGATCGATTGCCGCCTGCTCACTCTTTTCATTGCTAGTGTCTTTCTCAGTCTGTGGTGCTTTCTCAACGGGTTTGATCCCAAGTCGTTTATTCCTTAATTCCTGCGACTCGGGGCGGAAAAGGAAGAGCAGAATCTCGGAGTCGCGTTTGGAATAGAGGAAATTTAAAGCACATTCGAAATCATCCTGAGATTCGATTATCTTCATCGGCTCTGGATCTACTTGGAAATACATGATTCCCCCGTGCTTTAGCTCCATTGGGACGTCAGGAATATCCCTGTCTATCTTGGCCTGGAAGATTCCCAAGAAGGCCGAGTAGAGATAGCTAGTTGCAAGACCAGAAAGATCCTCTTTTCCCTTTTCAAGAAATTGAGCAGCCGCAACTTCGAGATGGTTCTGTCCGGATTTGATGTCACGGCTCCAGATGTCGAGTTTGATTGTCATCTGATCCATTCGGGTGTAGCGAATTTGCTCCTTGAGGGCATCGCGTCGCTTTTGATCGTCTGAGACTTCGATTTCGGTGAGGGATCGGGCAGGACGGGCAGGTGGTGGAGCTTCGCTGCTGTGCGGGTTCCGGGCCGGTTTCAAGAGATCCGCTAACTTAGCTTTTGGGTTCCAAGGAGCCATCTTGTGCACTTGGATCGGTTTATTGATCGCTGTGATAAGGTAGACGACTGCTTAGAACTTTATACAATGATGAAGAATTCTCAAAATCTCAGACCGGTTCCCTATGAAGTGAAGTAGGTCGGGGCAGACTCAGGAGTTAAGTTTGTTGCTGTAATATAGTTGTAAAATTTGTGCTAAACAATGGACACCTCGAACTTCAATGGGTGGGAAGAATTCTTTGACTTGGTAGTCCGCTCTTTGATCTGCCATGTTTCTGTTAAGTCCATTGTGCTTCATGTTTCTTTAACTTTCATTAATCATCAAGAACTCCCTTTCAGTCAACTTAGAACAGTCCCGTGTAGATATATTGAACAATGAACAATGAACATGGAATTTGGTTTCTTTGTAAATTAGAGTAGTGGAACTCATTGTTTCTTCCACATCTAGTTCAATGTTTAAACAACCAATATTCCTTTGTTAAAAGATTTGACAGCAGGCTACCTATTGTACGCCCAAAATTCTTTTATTATCTTTATTGGCGTGGGCAATTGGCTGCGCCAAATTTTGCGTTGCGTCACTGCCTGCTAAAAGTGAGTTCTTCCTAGCTATGCCATATTTAAGTTTGATTTTGTGTACAATAGTCAAAAAAGCTGGGGAGTTGTGGGAAGGGATGCGGGCTGAGGTGAGAGGTCAGGTAAGCCTCGCTTTCACAAACTCGCTCTGTCTCTGTACCCTCACGTCAAGAAAATGATATTACAACACATGCTCTGTTCTTTTTTAATTCTAAGTGACCCAAGTGGGATTCTCAATTCATAGCGCAACTGCCTTTTCCTTCCACTCTTCCCCACCTACACAGCCGAGGTTGGAGAATACATCTCTTGTTTGTCTTTCCCTTTCCTAAGTGTCTCCGCATCTTGCAGGCCACCAGTTTGTTAACGCAGTGTTGATCTCAGCAAAACGATCTTCTAAAGCGTTCTGGCTTGTTGCGGTCTGTGACAGGGGGGCTAGCGACACTCGGAACCGTGCCTTGCACACTTAAGCACTCAGGCTAATTTCCGTCGTACTTGTTGATGTCATCTAAAGATTTGACGGATAACACCGTATCAATTGAATAGCGATAAGATAGCTGAAAAAAGGAAACAGAAAGACTGTCTTGCCTCTTGTTTGCGAGTTTGGCAATGTTGGCATGCAGCTGGTAATAGTCCGAAGGCATGGTAGACGGCCTTGTAATCAGAAACATGGAAGGAATAGCTGCATAGGAATGGAATGTGAAGTTTACTCCGAGTGCTCGGCTGAGTCGACTCGGAGAGGGGAGAGTTGGGATGCGAGGGGATATTCCGGATCAGGAGGAAGATATGTTTATCAAAGAGACCTTGCGCATAATTACTAGATTATGGGCAATTGTCTAGTGATATAGAGAAGGAAGATTTAATACGGAGGTAATTTTCAGCCATTCTTACTGAAATTCATGGTGAACAGAGGAAAAAAGGTTGGGAAACAAGAAGCTTTGCGGGTAGAAAGAGCAAAAGGTGCAGAGCGAAAATGGAATGGCTTGATTGGATAGTGAGACGAAGTGGTTTGGCTCACGCGAGAACCGCTCTAGCGAAATTGGCAGAACGATTTGTATCAACGACATCAAGACTCTGTTGTGTTCGATATAGGACTTGGAAAGGCTGGGAATTGCTCTTGAGGCTTTTCCTATCATTGGTATGCGACTTCTGTGCTAGGCAGTGGTTTGTGCATGCCTCCGTATACGATGCATCATCGCGCACTGAAAAATCAGCCAAAGTTCCGTCGAATCTTCTCAACCCCACTTTTCACTTTCATGGATAACTGTCTAATTGATTTCTAGTCTTTACACCGGATAGCAGCCACGCGGATTAGGTATTAAGAGGAGTTGGAGTGCTTACAAATTCCAACAAGGTATCAGTCAGAATCGACGTCCCTCGAACTCTGTTTTCAATAGCATTTAAATGTCCTATCAACCCGCAAGCTTTCTTACCATTTATCTGACTCCATTTAAATGTTAATTCTGCTATATCTTCACTCTTTTCTTAGCCAAGGACGGCCCTTGAGTGCCTCATGTAAGGATTCGTTGCATAAATAGCTTTCCCCGATTGTTTTCTCAATGTTTTTTTCACATACAAAACTGTTTTCTGAATCGTTTTACCATATATACAAGTCAAATTGCAGGTTATTTCGCTCATGTTTGCTTTTTTCTGAGTTACCTTGCGGTAACTTTCTCCAGGGCCCATCCATGCCTGAGGCCACAAAGTTCCTGCCTTATGGGTTTGTACGAGAGAGACTATGAAGTTCGATTTCTGCGCAACGTAATGGATTCTGGTTCTTCTGAGAGACGCAATAGGTGTTTTATATACCCCTAAGACTACTGCCAACTTGGTGTATCTCAGTAGGGCGTTGTTGTGCTTTGATAACGTCGAAAGGCTCGCTGTTCGCGGTGTAATTCACCCACCACCTAGAACTGCCACTCGTAGAGCAAAGTAGTCAATGAAAAGAGATAGCCAAATCAATTTTCTCTGTGCTTTTACTCTTCCCTGTCAAGCTCTCGGTGTCATTGTCAATCGTGCGTTGGTGAGGCCATAGGCTGCCCGCCCATACAAACTGCGCCCAACGGTCGCGAGAGCCTCCACGCACCTCGTGCAGCTGTATGACAATTGAAATATCTTTCTAAGCATGTTATCAATCATATATCCTTCTGCTGCCCTCTGTATTCTTGTGTCCGTTGCGTTATAGCGTCTCGAAGTATCTCTCTCTCGCAAAATCTCCCCATTTCTTAACCAAATCTTCGATTATTGGGCCCACCACGGAGCCTCAACGCTCACTCCAAGTTGGACCGCTGCATCTCTGATCGGTTTCTACCTTGTATTTCTCTCCTTTCCTCGCACCTTACACTCTCCCAAGACGTGGCAGCCCCAAACGGCTCTGCCCCTCGCCCTCACCCAATTTTGAGCCTCCTCGACGCTAGTCACGGGTGGGCCCTCCCCTTCCGCAGTGGCTTGCATACCCGAATCTATGAAATCAACTTCATGAAAACGTGTTTGCATGGGCAATCTTAGTTCTTGTTTCAGATATGTATTTGTGATGTTCCCAGATCTCGCTAAACTTATCCGACGAATTCAAACCAACGTTGTTGGTGTTTTTTGTATATCTTCAACATTCTGACCTCGGGCAACCGGCTGGTTTCCACCCCCCTTTGCTCCTGCCTCAACTCCTGTTCCTGCTTTCACAGAGGAGGTTATATCCACTCTCACCTGATATCGCTCGCCCTTTCTAACTGAAAGAAGAATCGTCCAGCTTATGTAAAGCCTCTTACAGTAGCGTTGGGCTGGCGAGTATTTAAGTTCTCGTTCGCTCAGCTCCTCCATCTTTCTTTCTTCTCCTTTTCATAGAACTCTTCTATTCGCATACCTTCCCATGGTTTCGCAGCTCTCTTCTTCTTCCACACACACCTACAACATGCCGGCTTCTTCTTCGGATCAAGTCGTGGGTTCATGTCCCACACCCCTCTCTGTTGACAAGTTTACAGGATCCCCCGTCTACCTTTCTCGACCAGGCCCTTCCTATTCTTCTTCTTTTTCTTTCACCCTTAATTGGGTTCACGCCCATCGCCTTCGCAACTCTTCGGACGCCAGCGCCTTCGAACCATCGCCACTCCGATCAAGTATCTCGGATCTCAACGGTGACTCCGCCATCTTCGAAAACGACCTCTCTTTCGGCATCCCCTCGCCTTTCCTTCGATCTTCGACGGACAGGGCGAGACTAGGGTTGCACTGGGGAGGATTGTGGAAGATGGAGCCGGTACGGCCGGTAAGTAGTCGCCGTGCCTCGATGTCGACGGTCAGTGACCTTGGGAACCCCGATGATAGCTCATTGGAGTTCCCTTCCTGGATTCCCCCCTCCCCCCTTTGCCCTTCTGTTTGCATTCCGCGTCCTGTCTTTTCTGATTCTGGGTCCGAGACCTCATCGTCGCAAGGCGATGATGAGATAGACCCCTTTGCGTGTGTTGATCCCTTTGCTATTTCTCGCGTTGCTTCTCCCCCTTGGACCCCTTCATTTGATTCTTCGTCTCTGCTTTCCCACTCATCATCTTTGCAGTGCGATGTTGACAGTGTCGATGCCAGTGGCGGTGGTGACGGTCGCGTTGCTTCCCCCCTCCCATTTCGTTTTGCTTCCCCCCCTTGCACCCCTTCCTTCGAGTCTTCTTCTTTGGTTTCTGTTGCATTTGGACCTGTTTTTGCTGCTTGTTCTATTGTTTCTGTTCAACCTAAGCGTATAGTGCGCCTTAGGTTCTCAAGCCGTTCTGGATTCCTTGATAGTGTTGAGACCAGTCAGCGACGTGGTCCGGAAGTATCTCGAAGGGTAGTTCGTCTTTCGTGTCGCCGTCCCGTCATTCCCCCCAGCACTATGCGCACGACCATCTCAGAAGCCTGGCTGGACGCGAAGTATGCAAAGTGCTTCCCCCTTTCTCCTGTCCGCGTGCCTGATAGTCCTGTTTGCGTTGCTTCTTGCATTTCTGCATCTCCAAGATCCCTCGAGTATCAACAGTTTGCTGCTCTTGTGGAAGCCAGACTGGCTTTCGTCCCAGCGGACGAGTCTTCCTATTCACCCGACCTTAGTAATGCTGACAGGCCACTTCCCATCCAATCCCCGAGTCTCCTCTCCGCCATCACAACCACTGCAATGTAAGTATATGCTCCTCCCTTAGCCTTGGTGTTTTGCTAACATGGTCTCTACAGTTCGGCAGTATCTTGGGTCTGGTCCAAGATCAAGAAGCTCCTCTGATCTTCTTGAGGTCAAGAGTCTCCTTCCTCCTTTGCTGACATTGACGGGTGTAGATATCTAGGCCCACTTAGATTGAGACTCGGCGACTCCATTCCCATTTCTAGGTTCACTTACCCAACAGCTTCAACATCCTAACTGATTGGTAACTATTTCTCCTTCCCCGATCTTGTTGATGTCGAGCAGGGCAACCAACATGCCCCACCTTCCAGCGGTGTTGGTTGTGAGTAGGCAAATGCTGAAACCAACGGGGCCCTCGATCGATCGATCCACCGCGTCTTCGCAGCTTTGTGATGGTGTTGTAGAATCGTATTGGGTTATCATCGGGTCTTGGTCATATCTTCATGGTTGGTGATAGTTGGTCATGATGTTATCGATGTATTGGGTCTTGGGTAGAATTACAGCAATACAATTACTTCTCACCCCTTCGCTTCACTATCATGATCGTGACTCCAGTCCCACCTTGACTCCATTCCCATGACGCGGTAACTGCCTCCTCCTGTGGATGTCATCCTGCTTAGTGATAGTAAGTCATGGTGTTGTCCCCATTTCCAGTTCATCCCATCCCATCTCATCGCCCATTCCCACTTCCACTCGCTTAACTCAAGTACCCGTCCTATCTTCGCGATGAAGCCAGTCTCACCACCAACAACCACAACACCACCTCTCGAATTTTCTCCCCAACGCATTGATCTACTTTTCCTGGTCACTTGGTATGTTTTCTATATTTCTTAATATTCGTGGTGTTGTATCGAGTGGTTGGGGGGGTGGTTTTCAGGTAAGAGAATCGCGATGTGCAACAGAAAGCAAACAAGGTTCGGCAAGTGAGTAGTGTGGTTTACGGAGGAAGGAGCGAGGTGTGCAGGTGTGGTGGGTAGGTGTAGGAGACAGATTGGAGATGTCTTAGCAAGAGGAAAGAGCTGCAAGAGCAAGAGGGATACGCAGAAACTGGGAAAAGGAGGACAGGGAAGGTATAGGGTCACGGGTTAGTGGGAAGGTGTTTGGGCGCTAGTATGAGCAGAGAAATATACGTTACGCTGGTTGTTAGAAATTGCGATCGCGAGAAATAATGAAGGAACCTATTAGAGATGTATATTTGTTTAAAGAAGGATGTGCGGGCGAAAGACACGAAATGATAACTTGATAAGGAGGAAGGGACTGTGAGTTAATAATCAAGATGTGTGGAGTGAGATAGGAGTAAAGAGCGAGGAGAGCGGGGGAGGTAAATGCGGACAAATCAGCTTATGATTATGCTATGAGCTTTACGAAGCTATACTGTGAGCCTTGGTCGACGGTAAGAATTCCGTGTCCCACAGCCTTTCAAAAGCAGGGCAAGATGTAGCACAGGATTTTATAGCATGGCATGAAAGGTTCGCTCTCGGCTTTTACTGCCGAAGCAAAAACCTTGCCACGTTAGTTTTTCTGACCAGCTAGCTGTGCTGAACCTAAATTACTTCGTCGATAATAAGAAGCTAAAATTGGCCCAAAGTTAGCCTGAGAAAATCTTCCCTCGCAAAATGAAATTCCGCCAGGATTGCCCCTTGTCCCCTTTAGTCTAGTATCAAATTCCCTTAACCAGAGAATTATTCTTCTCCCTAAATTACATGCGCCTCCATATCACTGTAATAGTATCTCTTGAAAAATACCTTATCTAAATGGTATTGTAAAATACGTCTTCAGAAATACCGGAAGTAAAACGGGAGTAATACTACAGAAAACACTGGGTGGGACAATGGTTCTATTCTAGCAACGAGGTACGGGTTCAGGTACAATACGAAGGGTCTCAGTATCACTTAAACAACCGATCTTCAGCCCAGCTTGGTCCGGGAGGATCAATAGCTTCTTACAACTCTATATGTTACTTCTAGCGCTTGAATCGCGACTGCAATACCTCGCAGCATATGCTCTCCAAATAGGAAAGATGAGTAGAGCGAGGATAGGACACACGAGCAAATGGAAGAAAGTTACATTTGAACGCCAATATTTGCTGCACTGAAAGAAATACCTGGTATCGTTAGGCTTTGGGAGAGAACGAGTATTTGTGAAGGTCGATCACCTTCAAAGTAATAGCGGCTTGCTATGCGCACTCGAACTTAAGAGTATGCATCTTAAATATTGGATAGTAACTGCATGTTAACATGAGCATAAAAGGCGAAAGTGCTGATAAATTAACAATGATATTGTGACAAAGAGGGAGGAGCAGTTCGCCGGCAGTCTCCACGATCAAGAAACTTGCGTGGTTACCGTAATGGTACTCGCAATTAATCACCAATGGACTTCAGAGATTATTTCTGGGCACTAAGCAACGGTAGACTGGTCAATTGGTAAATTTGGGTTGTCTTAAGAGGGATTGAGAAAAGAAAGGGGCGAGGTGATGCAGCAGCCGAGGCTGACTGACATCCTAACCAAACGCTAACCCCAAAGAAGTCTCACCCCGCCTAATTTTGCCGCTTCCCAAATATTTTCTGAAATTATCACAATTACCCCACCAAACCTTCGCTATTACAGTCTTTCACCACACATCTACAAAATGGCTACCCAGGCGCCCAAGCCTATAAACAGTCTGATCCTCGACGCCAACCCCATAATCAACAACCAGCCGCCGGTTTCCTCCCTCATCTCCCAGGCCGAAACCCTCTACACCATCCCCGCCGTCATCGACGAAATCCGCGATGCCGTCACCCGTGCCCGAATCGAAACCACTCTCCTCCCCTTTCTCAAATTGAGAAATCCTCGACCGGCGAGCGTAAAGGTAGTTAGTGATTTTGCAAGGAAAACGGGTGACTTGGAGGTTTTGAGCAGGCCGGATGTATTGCTCATGGCGTTAGCCTATGAGTTGGAGTGTGAGCGAAATGGGGGAGATTGGAGACTGAGGAGTATACCGGGGCAGAAGGAGTTAAATGGGAGTAAGCCGGTTCAGGGAGAGAAAGCCGAAGAGAAGGTAGAGGAGAAGGAGGTTGGGGGAGAGGTTAAGGCGCTGGCGGTGGAGACGAGAGGGGCTTGGGGGACGAGGATACCAGATGCTGTTATGCCTGAACCAGTGGTTCCTGAGCAAGCTATCGAGTCTGTGGAGGACAAGGAAATCACTGTGGCCCTCGAGAGCACACATATTGCACCAGAAGCGCAAGAAAGCACCGAACCCGAGTCTCAAGCAGTTCAATCACCTACTGACGAAAGTACCCAAACCCCTCTTTCCGACCCCTCAGTCGAAGAAGTCCAAGCCTCAGAAGACGAAGGTTCTGATGGCGAAGGCTGGATCACCCCTTCTAACCTAAAAAGGCATCAAGAAAAACACCTAAACGGTTCTATTGACCGGTCCGAGGATGCTCAAACCATGGAAGTCGCCATCATCACCTCCGATTTTGCTATGCAAAACGTCCTCTTACGCATGAACCTCAACCTCATCTCTACCTCTCTCCTCCGCATTAAGCAGTTAAAGTCTTGGGTCCTACGCTGCCACGCTTGCTTCAATATTACCAAGGATATGAGCAAGCAATTTTGCGGGAAATGCGGGAAAGATACGTTGATGCGCACAAGTTGCTCAACGGATAAACATGGGGTGTTTAGAGTCCATTTGAAGAAGAACATGCAGTGGAATACTCGGGGGAATGTTTTTAGTATCCCAAAGCCTGTAGCCGGGACTTCGAATGGAAAGTTAGTGAGTGGTGGTGGAAAGGGGGGATGGGGCCAGGGACTGATTCTGGCGGAGGATCAGAAGGAGTATGTGCAGGCCATGACGGGGGCGGGAAGGCGGAAGGAGAGAGATTTGATGGACGAAGATTACCTGCCGGGTATCTTGTCTGGAGATAGAGGGAGAGGGGGTGGGAGACCTAAGGTTGGTGCAGGGAAGAATGTTAACTCGAAAAAGAGGAATAAGAAGTGAGAATCTACGTAGCAGGTGCTGCGGGCGTCCAAAATGGTGGTACTGTACATAGGCAGCAGCCATTTGCAGGCGTTAGATCATGGATCTCTGTAGATCGAGACATAGATTTGGCGGCGATTAGTATTCCATTTGATTATCTCTAGAAATCTGGCACAAACTCCGAAATTTGTCTTCCTAAACGCCGAGTACTCCGGCAATGCTTCCGGATAGCTCCACATCCTCAACAAATCTTCGCCTTTTCCCTCTCGACTCTGACATCCCCAAATTTCCCTTCCTTCAATATGTCAATCCGCTCTGGTTACTGGCCCAAAACCTTGAGATCCTCTGCAAAGAAGAGTAAGTGTTATTCCAAGTTTCTAAATGCAGGTTGGGCAGGAGGAAAACCCACTCTGCTGCGTCAAAAGCAGTCCATATCTCTTCTTCAACGTAACACGATGACGCGAATACTTGTCGTCAGGCGAGAAGCGAGCTGGGTGAGCAGACTTGGTAACCTCGCTGCCGAGGACTTTCTTGAGTGTGTAGACACGCTTGCCAGCGGCGTCCATGGTGTACATCAAATGCATTTTGAAGTTCTTGGGGGTGTGCGAATCGGTGGGTGATTGGTCTCGCAGAGACGGATTCCGGTATGCGTTGCGGGGAAAGCTGAAGAGGGTCTTGGAATGCAGGTATGCGTCGAAAACGGTGCAGCTGGTCGTAGTGTTGATATGGAGCCGTTCGTGAAATTCCGAAGCTGGTTCTCAGAGATAATTTTCTTGGGTTTGCGAACGAAGCAGGGGTGAGACGGGGCTAGCTGTATTTGCACTAGCGCTTTGCTGTGCTTAGGCGAGGGTTTTCAGCTGCGGGGAAGTGACAGGCCTGGACTGGGAATGACCAAGGACAAATATACAAATATAGTATAACACTGCATGACCCCTCCGTCCTCCTTGTCTCTCTACTTCCCAACATTTCTTTGAGACACACATTTCTGTTAGAAATGGCTCTTTCCCGGATTTCCCGAACTTGAGCTCAATTGAAAATGTCTTATCAAGGGCATGTTATCATCATCGCTAAGTCTCAGCGTCTGGAGACCGAGCGATTGACGATGAGGAATGTGCATGATGACTCGGGGATTGAGATAGGTGATTTGAGCTTGTGCGGATGGGGAGAGTCTCCTGCATATTCGGGCAAGAATCTGCTGCTTCGGATTGAGGAGATTTTCCAGGAACCAACGCCAGCTTTGGGGTTTTTGAGCCTTCCGAGGGAGATCAGAGATTGCATCTACAACCTCATATTCAAGTTCGATGAGCCAGTCTACCCCAGCAAAGAACGAGCCGGAATTTCAGAGCATCTCGGCTTTCTAAGGACGAATCATCAAGTCTACTGTGAGATCGTGGAGGTTTTGTACGGTCGAAATACCTTTCAGATCAGAGGCACCCCGGGTTGGAAGGCCCCAGATCTTTTGAATCTTCTGAGCAGCCAGCAGAGGACCGGAGATTTACACCCTCGCTCGTGGGTTGTTCACAGCCCTGTCTGTCTTGGGAGACTTCTTCTGAAGAAAATCTACATTCCATCACATGGCATCAGTCTGGACCGACTCAAGCACCTATTCTCCCTCCTCAAGTATTTCCCAAATCTGGAATTTTTGAGAGTTGTGTATAATGGAGCTTTCGGTGTCAAGGATATGGATGTCGTCGCTGCTTGCCGGCTGCTTCGGGATCAGCGGCCTCTTCTTGCGAAATTCGAACTTTGCAAGAGGATCAATTACTCGGAAGCGGACGATATTTCGTGGATGATCCGGGAAAAGCCATACATGGATTGGTTGAAGGTTCTCGAGTTTCAGAACTTTTGTCACACGTGGGAGAATAAGGACGGGGAAGTGCGATTGGCAATTGTGGTGAAGGCACCTCAGAATACCCAGGAGTAACGCTGAATCCCACGCATTTCTTGGCGACGAAGTTCACATCGGAATCATAATCTTCATTTGATTTTATACTGGCCCCCGTCCGTGTCTTACATCCTATTCTATTCAGCATTTCAACTCAATTCCATATTTTAGTCTTATTCAATCCCCCGGTGCCTCAACATACTCCTCCTCAGTTCCTCGTCAATGCCATTCCGCCACTTATCAGAGCTCTTGCACCACCTCCGCTTCCTCAGGCACCTGAATCGATCCAGGAATCCCTGTCAACAAATCTTCTATCTGCTTCTGATACTCCGCTGGGGTTGTAAACTTAGCCACTCTCCTCGTGATGGGCTCAATCTCAATTGGCCATCGACTTCGCGTTTCACGCTCCCTGATGACAACGCTTTCTTGCCTATCGATGGGCTGATATCGAGGCTGAGCCGGCTCATAAATGATACTATTCCGTCTCCGCCTCGGGATCTTGAAAGGATCGTCAAATCTGCTTGGAAGATTGGCTGGGTTTTCATTGATTGTCTCCCCCTTGATGGTGACAAGCATGTCCACAGCGGGGGTGGATCTCCACCACGAGAACCAACCTGGGGATGCGGCTGGAAGTCTAGGTGGATACGGCTCAACCGCAATAATCTTCCATTTCCGAAGGAATCTGGGGTTCGCGCATACTCTTTCGCGATCTTCGAGAAGGAATCTGATCTCCCGTCGAGTCCAGGGGTCCAATGAGGCAAGCCTTGTTTCTAAAGACACTGTCCCGGGTTTCTCGATAAGATCAGTCTCGTATTGGGCCTCTTTGGACCTCAACTCGGCCTGTGAGCTGGCTTTGGGTTCATATCGGTATTCTGAATCATTATATTGCTCCTGGAGAATCGGAATTCCGAAAATGCTCCAGCTCCTCCGGTTTCTTCTCGAATCTCCTTCCACTATTCCCATTATCCAGCTCTCTGTTGTAAAGTTAGCAACGATGTTTCTGAAGGCGCACTCGGAGACAACAAGAAATGTGGACACCAACCATAGATCTCTTCAATATCCAGGAATATGCTGTTGCTACGTTAGTACATCAATGCCAAACTCATAGGAGACGTACCCAGACCCGGCTGAGCGAATGGAGACAATGCTCCGAGCATCGTCATCTACCTGCCTGTGAGGTACCTCTATATCAGGGCCATCTCCGCCCTCGCGCCTATTGTTCAAAATGGAGACATCTTTCTCCAGACCCTTCACGATACCGTCAAGCGACCCAACAAATGTCCCAAATTCTCTCTCCTGCAGCCCCTCCAACTTGCCCCTACCATTTTGTCAGCAATCATTACCACATCTGAACAGGTACCGTACTCAGCCGCAAGTTTTCGCAATTCCAAGAACCTGATCGCCTTCGCCAAATTATTCAGACTATCAATATCGTTGGACAGTCGATAGTGCACTGATCCGACCTTCGCGTATCCAATCTCATACCAAAACACCTTTACCGGCCACAAGTCGGATGACGATGCGCCATCCCATCTCATTATATCCACCATCTTCACGAGCTCATCAGCCGGACTTAAACCCATCACCTTCTCAGCCGCTTTCTCCACAGCCTCAAAGCTCCTCTCAATAGTAACACCAAAATATCTTGCCAAAGCCTCGGCACGCTCAGGCGCAGGAGCGATGTTACTCAGGGAAGAGGAGAGGGAATTGAGGAGGGTAGTGTACATATTTAATATTCCACTTAATTCGAAGATGGGCGTTTGCAGTTTGCCATTATAGCCTGCGAGTTTGAGCAGGGTGTTGGAGGTCGCCTTCGCCTTCTCGGCGATGGATAGCAGGTAGTCCGGAGTTGTTTGGGAGTCCATGTTGCTTTTTTCACTACTATGATAATTGGGTAAATATCTTGGTGTTTCCTCTGCTTCAAGATATGTGTTTTTTTTTTTCAACAAAAGAAAAATTGTAATTTGGTAACAGTGGTTAAATAAAGACAAAGGCTCAACGCATTTAATATATAATTTCTAGCGCCTGTTCAAACTCTCATTTCCTGTCTGAAGCTTTACAGGTGCGAATACTTGGACGTGGTTCAGCCGTGGCTAAATCCGAAAAGGTGCAGCAGTGCTGCCTGTGGGCTGAGCAATGAGCGTCCGAGATCGTTCAGCCTTACGCAGGGTATATGTTTTAGTGTAACGTTTAAGCATTGAAATGCCAAGTATAAGTCAACGAGTAAACACCGAGTAGGTAAGATTCTGTTTGGCAAGGGGGAAAGTTATACCCCTTGTTATGAGGCCCTGGGCTGTCTATTGGGTAGTGGCACCCTGCTAGGATATGTCCGTTTGAGCCCGAAAATGTGTATGCTGAACCCTTATTGCTTTGAGTTTACTCGCTATTTGCATATGCCTTTATTCTATTGCTAAGCTCAGTGATATTTGGTGCGTCTTTTAGAGCAGCAAAGACGAAATGTACAATTGTACCTATCTCTAATGTGCTAGCTTAAAGTATATACTCTTAGTCTTGTATTCAGGGAGAACGCTTTGTGGGGAGACCCGTGATTGCGGAATATTATAGTCGCAGTTCAAGTGCCTCCACGAAGTAGGGGTAATGTCGCGATGTTGATATTTCGATTAGCGAGGAGTGCAGGAACAGAAGTGTTTCCCTCGACTAGATACACCGAGAAACGAGATCTATTATATTATACTATATATAACACATAGAGGAACGCGCTCTCATCAAGCTAAATTAATCTTCCCTCTACTATATTTAACGCACAGGTACAATGTTGAAGCATGCCTCTCCACTAGATTTCAAATTATTTACATTATTAACACAAGTCAAACGATAAAATATTACTAAGATTGCGGTTCCGGAGTTGCGAATTATGTCAGTGAAGCTCTTTAGAAAGGGTTTTTAGAGGTATAATAGACCGCCTAAATTTCTAGAGCAATTTACATGTTTTGACGCTGTATAATTTAAGTAAGCCGAAGGAGGTGGTAGCTTAAATTATGAGACGAGTGTGGGCCGAATAAGAGAGAGTTTGCTATGCAGATGAAATGTACAGGTTGTGGGAAGGAGAGGACTTCAGAGTTTTACTAAGAGAGTTTGTTTGTTATTATACTTCTGCAACAGTTTGTGGGATTGTAGAAGGACTCCAGGAGCATGGCGCGAGAGCTTTTCGAAGCATTGACTGAGTTAAGCATATTGAAGTGTGTTAAAGTGGGAAATGGCCTAGGTACTTTCCAAGTCAAGATGGTACTTTTCAAGGCAAGGAATTATAAGACTTTGGAGGCGTTGCAAGAGTAAAGTGGCTGGTGTTGTGAGCTCATCGGGACATCAGACATTTTCGAGATGAATTTACTTTACTCCTGATAAGTACACTTCAAGTTTGCGACCTGCAGTATGCTCCTGTATTCACTTAAGTGCTTGAAAGTGGCAAAGAGTCCCCATCCGCACCATCTCAACACTGTTTCTCTCCCACATTCTCACTTCTGAAGCGGTCTGGTGGCAATTTTAATCGAACACTACAATGAGCCAGATTCATTTTTAGCTATTATAAAAGTAAGTGGGCTCGGATACCCAAGGCATGAATCTCAAGGAATTAACGCTCGTGTTTATGGAGTTTGGAACAACAACGCTCACCGGAATTCAGAAATGCAAAGAAGGTCTACAGCATGATGTAATCTTACGTGCGCCACCAAAAAGGTTCCAGTGCAGGAATAGTTACAAAGTAAGATTTCTCTGTGTCCGGTGGTCAGCCTCGCCCTCGTGGTTTCCAAGACGCCTCGTTCCTAGTGTGACTCTATTTTGTAGACCTCGAACGACATTTTAAATAAAAATCTTCCAAGTTCTTCTCACAGATATGTTCAGGCCCTTGAGACGAGACCGAAAAACCTCGAGTTCTGGGGTTTGAATACATTGCCTATTTTGATTTATCGGTTGTGGAAAGGGGGCGGCCATGCTGAGAGCTTGACTCCCAAATTTTCAGCCATGGTTGAAGGAACAATATTTTACTTGCAGCGGGCGTGGGAGAAGAGGTTGAGCTGGCCTCGTTCAGCGCTCAGTTGTGCTGTCCCCAATGGCGCATGTCATTTTCTTGTCAAATGATACATCCAATATTCCGCATGGCCGAAACTTGATATTTGACCAGTATTTTTCTGCTATATGCTCCAGATATCAACTGTACTATCCTTCTTGCCAATCACCCTGCGAAGACGGTAGAGAATCCCTTGGCAAGGAGGGGATGTTTCCACTATTCTCTTCAACGGAACAACACTACCCGGACCGGAATGTTGGGCGGAAGTTGACCTCATACTGATCTGGTTTGGGGGGTTCCGATTCGCAAGCCTCAGCTGTCTTGTGCTTTCGGAGGTACCTCCAGCCCGTCGTGCCAGCGCATCATCACGGGACAGACCCGTGGGCAGCAGCTAGCACACCTGTCAAAATCAGCTTGAAAATTTCACCTGGTTGACTCAGGCATTTGACCTGATGATTGGGTTCACTCGAATACGTCGTCTGTAGTACAGCGTGTCGCTAGCCGGATATCACCTAGTAGAAGAAATAGCTCTCCCGGAATAAACTTAATCTGACTCCCGTTCCGTCCCACAATTAGTGCCAAACCTTACCACGTTCGCAGCTGCAATGGCGATCACAACATCGTGGACTTTCCTAGCGTCAGGTACTGGCAGTCGGAATAGCAAATACGCAATTCGGTATTTATAGAAGTAATGTTAAAACATTAATGAGTATCATAATAAAATCAATATAGTACGATACAGTATTATTTTAGAATAATACGTGTTTTTTGCCATTCTAAAGTGGCAGTTTGCATTTTAAAGACCCGCTAGCAGTCAATGTCCCTTTGCCGATTTTAGACTTAGGTAAGAAGTGTTCAGCTGACCCCCTCAAGGGTCGCGACACATCTTCAAGGCTTGCAACTGATTCACGCCATTATGCAGAACTCTGTGGCATTGCTGAGTTCGTTTAATTCTCTCAAATTGAATCCAGTAGACGAACAAAGTTCATCTTAAGTTCAAACCCTCTCCGGGCTGTACACCCCCCGCTGCACAATTTCCAATTAAGGGTACCCTGCCTGTGCCACGTAATACGGCACTGTAGAGTAGTAAATAATAAAATTTCTAACTTTTAAGTAAAGTACAAGCTTTCTAGTTATATATATAGGAAAAACGTAAAAGCATGCCAAAGCGCACGCGTAAGTTGCTAGGCAACCTCGCTTCGATGGATTTCCCTTCGCTACTTACCTCTCTATTAATCCTTTGCAAACCTCCTTGCTTTTACTTCTCAGGTTTTCCTAATTTTAATTTTTTTGAAATATAAGTATTGCAAGACAAGACGAACCTGTTTAGAGGCCATAGTTCTAAGGCTTGTAGCTTTGCGAAACTGCTAATTATAAAACTTTCTTTGCAAGATTTCTTTGTAAAACTTATTTTTACAAAAGATTTTATTACTTAGAACAAGTTTTTTTTAATCCTTTTAACTACCTAGTAATTTGCCTATTAGTTAATTATTTTAAGGGGGCTGTTATTTGCGAAATATTAAACAAGGCACTTGAAATAACTTGAACTTGACTTTTGCTCCGTATTTTCGAAATTATAGTCGGGCATATTTCATCTCACTTGCCATAAACCAAGTAATAGATAACCAGATAATCAAGAGCCTTTTGCCGTAAAAAAGAGAGACGATGACCAAGTGTACAAGAAGGAGGATAGAGAAGAGGGGCGGGGCGGATGGGCGGGGTAAAATTAAGAGGACCTGGAAAACTGATTCCTGTTCTAGTTAGAAGTTAGAACTGAACATCGAGGTGTACAGTACACCCCTGAGACAGTTTGTTTAATATTCAGTCGGGCTTGACGTATTTTCCATTTTGGGACAGCGGTTTCTCCCTAGCTTAAGCTCCTGCAAGCCATGAGTGCCACTGCCAATTACTTAAGCTTAACTTCGTATTGACCTTACCTGAAAAACTCACTGCTTCACCCGCCTGGGATTATTGGTCATCCGAGTTACCTCGACCTACCACACCGATATAAGGTATGGCGAACTATCAATCTTTGAACGAGAATGGAAATCTTGCGGTCGATCCTCGGTCTGTTGGCGCAGCTGAGTCCTCTCATGGTGAAGAGACTGAAAGACTTTGTGATAAAATGTCTCGGAGCACGATTTGGCAGAGCGAACACAGCGACAAGAATCCATAGTCCTGCTCTGTTGTTACAATGAGGGGCTTTGATATTAGGCCAGAGATTCCTGCTGCTGTGTATAAATACTGCTGTGCTCCCTACCAGACAGAATCATCATCACACCTCAAGACTTCAAAATACCCAACCGGCCAAAATAAGACCTCTTCATACCACTTCAATCTAACATGTATTTCTCCAAGATTTTCCTCTCCTTCCTGGCCTCCGGCGGCCTCGTCTCAGGAGCTGCTCTCCAGCCCCGAGGCATGACCTCTCAAGACGTGGTCACCAACATCAACCAAATCACCCAACTCTCCGAGAACCTTCAACCAGTTGTGAGCGCCATCCAAACAGGAGGAAATATTATTTACAAGCGTCAATCAAACCCATTCCAAGTACATTTGCCCTCCCTCCTGTTTTTTCAGGAAAATGCTAACGCGAACATCAGCCCATGATCAACGGCTTCACAAATATTATCAACGTCGCTTCTAACGATATCAACGCTATGAGCACTATGAGTGGCCAGCCTCCTTTTAGTGCTCCGGACGCTCAGCCTATCTGTGATGCCTTCCACAACGTAAGCATGCGTCTCCACCCCCAAGATATGGCTAACCGCCCACCAGTTCGTTGTTATCCACCAAGAACTCCTGAGCATCGTCATCGGCAAGTCCGGTATCCTGGAGGGTATTTTCTTGAGCCCCGTTGCGTCAGTGCTCCGCTCACTCGAGAGCGTTGTTGATGTACGTATATCCCGAGCATGAGATTGATGTTGAGAGAAGTGAGAGCTAACGTGGTGGTGTCAGACATTGGCTTTTGGTATCATTGCTGCTATTCCCACTTGTGCGGCGGCTGCAACTCAGGATAAAGGAAATCTTGATACAAAGATTCATCAAGCTGTCTGTGCTTACACTCCTGGTGGAAGCCTTGGTCTTAATATCTTCTGCTAAGCATGAACTTGTGCAGCAATGTCGCTGGTGAAAGGAGGACAGTCTCGAAGGATGAAACGTGAAAGGTAGAAGTAGTGGAGAACCAGGAAAGAGAAGCGTTCGATGTTTTGTGGTCGATTGATAGTAATAGATTTTGAAATGAATGGCCTTAAAGTTGTGCTAAGTCTCTCGATCTTCCTACATGGTTCCTGGAAAGAAAGCAGCGTATCAAGTCGGAAAATTCCTTCGCTCGCTAACAATTTTGACTTTAGATTGCTGGGTGAGTCTTAGATTAGTAAGTGTACCTATCTGTGACTGACAAGAATTAGGTTCCATTACACAATTGTGAGAATCTAATTCGTTCCTCTTCTCTGTAACCAGCTCTGCTCTTAGTTTTGAGAAGGTTGATGTAATTCCGAATCACCGGACTTAAGTGCTCGAGCGCCGAGTGGAACTAGGTCAGCTTAAGTGTAAGTTCAACATAAGCCCAATGTAAAAACATGGAAAAATATACTCAAGTATCTTCCTCATCAAGGCAGTGCTGTATTAATTTATCTATTTCCGCCACTCTACTTCGCAAAGATAAAATTACTCCACCAAGCTGTTTTGAAATAAATGTTAGTTTTTCTTAATCTCAAGGGGGTTAGTGTAGCGTCGTAGTATGCATGCAGGTCCGTAGTTTTGGATTTTCCCGGATGCTATAATAGCCACTAGTATGCAGCACGCTAGAGGTATGTGCTTTAGGGGCAGATCCCGAGTAATATTTTTCTTGGCATGCGCTCTTAGACTTGACCAAAGGCGCTTAAAATCGCTTGTCCTGAAGCACTAAGTGATTGGCAGGGGAAAAGTAACATATTTAGTGCTCTTTATTAGATTAAACTTCCCAATGCGAATTCATACGTGGCAGCCTTGTACTAAAAAGAGTTATCCTCTTCATACTTGGAAGATTCTTCCAGCTACTAACAGTCCACCGTTAACAGCGTTTAAGTAGTAAAGCGAAGACATTTAACAGGTTGACCACTAGCTTACTTTCGGAAAAGTAAAGAAAGCGGTGGGCTAAAACTCCTGCTGGGGATATTCACAAAATATGAAAAGAAATGCTTAGAAAAAAGCAACTTGAAAAAGGCGGTGGTTTAACGTTTACCACCAATATTCCCGACGAGGAAAACTAATGTTTGAACTTTGGAGCCTTCAAACCTGCCACCCGGACCCTTTTGCCCTATAAAGCAAGAAGGCTGGTTCACGTTATATAAAGCAGCTAACCTTTAGATTAGCCGGGTTTAGCTAAGTAAATTATTTTGCTCTTAAGTGATAACTACTTAGGAATTTGGAAAGATCTTGAAGGATGTTCTCGCTTGGAACAGCAGGTCTGTCCCGTTGAGGTTCCAACACCTAAAGGTGCTTCGACCGGGGGCAATTCATTGAGGCCATACATTGGCTACTCAATTATGCGGATTTTGTAGCTTGCTAATTTGAGCTATTGTCAATCGGGATGGCGTCACCAACTCCCAGATACGCTTTAACGTAGAATTGAATCAATATCCGAGGGGTTGGAGAGACATGTCTCGGTTGGTTGGGGTTGCATCTTTTTCAAGCAACCACTGAAGCAACTCAGAATACAAAAAAACAAACTAAATTAGAGAGGTACAAAATGATGAATCTGTGTTGTATGACTGCAAGGGGTAAATATTAATAAGGGAGAAGATGGACTTCGAGACTTTGTCATTTCCTTCCATTCAACCTAGCTAGGGCTAGATGCAACTCAAAGGTGTACCATTCCATCCACCTTATCTCTCTTCTTCCTAAGCCGCCAAAACGATCAATAGACTAAGTAAAGCAGTGACGAAGCGAATGACTTCAAAGTAGAGCTGCAAGTCGTGAGACCAGGCAGGTATGCAGTAAAAACTGCCCTCAAGCAAAAATATAAAACTCCATGCTTCAAAAGTCAAATCTCATGATTTCCCTACCAAATGCCTATTTGGCAGTACCATTCATCTCCTCATCCCCATCGTCATCGATCTGATCAAGCTCTTCTGGATGTCCAAGCATAGAAGCCACATTCCGCATCTCGTAATGCTTCTTCCGCATCTGCTCAAACTTCTTATGCTTCTCCATCTCCTCCTTACTCAACCCAACATGCTCCTCCCCATCCAGATGAACCTTCTTTTCTCCCTCCTCATGCTCCCTCTCTGGCACCGCCTCCTCCGGCTCCCCCAAACTCAAATCTGGAATCGAATCCTCCCTCGCTCTCCCCATCCTACCAGGACTCCGGCCTGCTCTTGCAGTGTCAAGCTCATCGACGAGTATTTCGTCCGTATTGAGAGTCGAGTCGTCCAAGCGACGGATCTCGTCTTCGTCTTCCGTGGGATCGTAGTGTTTGGCGTAGGGTGTTTTGGGCTCGTCGATCTTCATGGTGGAGTTCTTTTCTTGCTCGGTGAGGTAGAGGTTTGCCTCATCCCATTTCAGGCGCATATTATCATCTGCGTTGGCGTTGAAGGAAGAGTGGCTGGATTGACGGCGCGAGCCTGCTGGGCGGGCGGCGGAAGAGGAGCGTCGGTGGCCTGCATTTTGGAGAGTGTTTTGGAGGGTGATGTCTTTTGCGGTGATATTTTCGTCGGCAATATGGGCGTGTGTAGGGGAGATGGGAGGGGGAGGGGAGGTGGTTTTTGCGGGTTGTTGTGGTGGGGAGCGGTGGTAGGAGTTCTTGAGGATACCTGAGGGATGTTAGAAGTGAGGGGTCAAGGTATGGTCCAAAGTGAAGGACTTACCCTTTGGGCGTTTGGTAGAAGGACTGGGAGGGGAATGAACTCTGGTTGGAACTTCTGCGGACATATTGCTGGCCATCAGATGCGTTTTTGGTATATTATCGGGGTTGGCTACGCAAGGCGGGTGTAGTATTTGTAGCTGTTGTTTATCTCGTGTGCTGCGGGCGACCTCCGAATAAAGAGGAGATAGAAAGTTGAGTGACGGCGGGAGTAGAGGGACAGCTGGTAAATAAGCTCGTGCTTTTCTATGGTATTCGTGTGACTTTGCGCAGCTGAGGTGAGTGAATGAATGTCTTTGGATTGGGAGCTGAGAAGGGGACTGTCATGTGCGGTTGTGAATATGATAAAGAGGAGGCAGGGGATAGCATTGTCGTGGTGTGGTACGATGGCTGGCAACGTCATATTACTCAGCCGGGCAACTCCAGGAATTCGGCGCAATTCCACAACACAGTATAGTTTTCTTCCATTAACCCGATCATTCGTATCAGGCAAATATCTATTCGTTTTATCCATCTCTATTCATTTTTCTCCGTCACTGCAAAGTTGCCTGGGGCAATTTGCTGAAGATGCACCAAGGTGGCGGCTGACTAAGCGGTCCGAGTCTTGGAAGAAAGTTGGTTCACGATATTCATCTCTGCTTCTCTGCTTCTCTCCCCAATTTTCGCGCCCTCGTTTTCTTCAGCTCCAATAGTCTTCGCATCCAAAGTATGAAGGATGTGTCCTGATTTCTCTATCAAGTTACCTGACCTTGTCTTACCTCGGCCTGTCCGGATCAGCTTAGAGCTTCTAGCCAAGATCTCTGACATCCAATGCAGCTTCATGCACGAGTCTTAATCAGGAAAGCGAGCATGAGGGATTGCCGCGTTAGCCTTAAGATGCTCAAGTGAGTTGATGTCCAGATATTTTGTATTTTCAGTACCCAGTTCTAGCTTATGTCTGTAGTCTAATTATATCAAGTGATCCTATTACGCTTTTTTGCTTGTCTCCATCATGAACGGCATCTTTCCAAGGCTTGGTGAAATGTCTCCTAGGCTCAGCCTCCTAAATGCTTTGGCCTTGACGAAGCCTATTTCCGTGCTTTCTAAACCCTTTTTGCTGGATGACCGAATCTGAATCCCTCCTGCTGTTGTATGCGCGCGATGAACAGCCGTTTGGACAAGAGACCGATGGACTGGCTTTGGGTTTTGATATCTTGACCGAGAGTTAGCGCGATGTTGCTCCTGGTGCTTCATCTGCACTGGCAATGGCTTTCTTGACCTTACTCCTCTCGACCTATTGCTGCTTTGAGTCTGCCTCCGAGCCGCATATTCAACCTCAATCTTCCTTAAGTGCTCGTCCATGTTTCGCTCATGATCAAGACTTGGCCAATAGTCAATGAATGCTCCGGGAACTTTTATATCCACTGTCTTTCTCCTTACAGTTGGATTTTGCTCTAGAGGTAAGAAAGGGAGCTCTTTCACTGGCTTTCTGATTCTGAGCGGTTCGGGTAGGTTCATTGACATTCTTCGCTGCAAAGCGTACACGTCTGCAGTGGGCAATGGTTGTGCGAGAGATGCTGTTTTTGAAATATTCCACTCGTGTGGTGGAGGGATGCTGGGAGGTATGAATTGGATTTCTGTCCGAACGGCAACGTCAGGATGTTCTGCATATCTACTAAAAATTAGCGAAGGCTTTGAGATTCCGGAATGAGGGACGTACCGCATGGTCGATAATGGCGATCTTCTCGAGCGGTCACTGATACTGCTACTAGGTGTCACAATTTTTGGACGCCCTTGACGTCGCGATACTGAAGAACACTTCGATTGCGAGTACTGATACGACGAGTTCATTTGGCCGGATATTCCTGACCTCGAGATCTGACTCCCATCCGAAGAGCTGATGTATCCAGAAGAGGAATCATACAAAAGTGAGATTGCCGAGTCTGATTTGGACATCCAATTCTCCTGCAATGTCCCTGGTCTCGGCCCAATCCAGCCTGAAGGAGGCATTGTATTCCTGTGTCCAGTGTCTATAACCAAATGAGTCCACTCCTCGCCCCAACCTCGAGGTTGCGTCCTGAGCTCCACGGGCATGGGTAACAGCGGCGAAACCGATCGCTCGGGGGTTGCATCGCTAAATACGGATGGCCGCTGGGGTAGGGGAATTCTCGAGATGCTAGTCTTGTGAGTGATCCCATTTGGCTGTTCCCGTCGATTATCTCCATCAAATGACGATCCTCTCGATACACTGCGCTCCAATATGTCATCTCGAAATGAGCTTACTCGACAAGTGGTCTTCTTTGCGATCTTGAAAACCCCGGGTGTCTTGAATGGAAACTGGCACGCCTCCAAGGCAGTTAGAATCGCGCCAGTTGCAATCCTGCTATTCTGTCAGCTGAGGCACCAGATGAGATTCTGTGGAGACTTGCGCTGCAACACTCGAAACAACAATATCTGCTATTTGGAAATGGCAAGCTCGAGTTCCTTTCATACATGCCTGTGGTTTCGAGATCACCACGCATGTTGCGATAAAGGATATCATCCACAGGATCAGGCACACTCTCGCTACGATAAAGCAACCGGCATGAAGTTTTAGTCCTGGTGGCCTAACAACCCCCACGGTCTCATTATATTTTGCTGCAATTGCGTGGAGAGAGATGTATATGATGGAGAATATCGACTTTTGAAGTCAGCTAACCGCATTTCTACCTCGGAGCCGATGCGACTTACTGCTATCATCACTGGAACCTGAGTTGCCCTCCAACCCCCCATCCTCGCACTCTGTTCCTGGAACGACGACACGGCAACAACAATCCCAGCAATACTCGCAACTCCCAGTATTCCCACAGCTGCTAACACAATACTCGGCTTCAGAACCCGCGACGTTCGACTCGGAACAATAAAGGTAGTAGGCAACGCCAGCTGGAGATCCGGATACAACGCCATCGTGCCCTCTCCGATTAAAATTACACTCTTCCCTTCTCTGTTTATATCAATCAAAAATTAATTTTCAGCCTTGGGTCGAGGTGTCGCCGAAAATTCTCGTCGTTCTGTTCCCCGTCCCGGAACCTTGTGTCTGCTCAACCTAGCACCCTTCCCGTTTGAGGAGTAAGTACCTCAACTCAAACCACACAATGTCACCATGAGTCCTTCTCCTTTTCCAAAATCTTTACCTCAAGATAGATTCGTCGTCTGATTCAAATTAAGTTAAATGTCGCAAGCTTGATGTCGATCTTGTCAAAACGATTCATACGTGACAGTTTGAACCAAAAACTTAGAAGTGAAGAGACGATAGGGATTATGAAAGAAGACAGGATCATGACGGAAGGCTGGCTTAGGAATCCTATGAAAATGATCGAAGAAATAATAAGGCTGGGAAGAAATGTTGCCATGGTTTCAATCAGGTAGCATTATCGTAAAGCCCGTCATGTCTTGCATTCTTGTCAGTGGCTGCATTCCTCAGCGCGGCGCCAGCCTATATTCTGAGCCGCCGCATCTTCAATCCCGCTCCCGTGCCTGGAATCGGCATTTGAAGATTCTTGGGAGTATTGCATTTTTTGACGACATAATTTGTGAGGTTTGCGTTCGGGTGATAGATAGAGGTGGGTAATGCTCCGTGCTCGAGAATAGCCGTCGAGGCTGTTGGGGGCCAAACGGGAAACGGTCTTTATTTTACCAAATTAGCGGGACATAAATTTCAATGTCTCCCAGCCGACTGTACTTGAGGACTTCAAGACAAGAGTTCCTCGAACCCTGCACTTCCTTTGTAGGAAATCCTACTTTTGCGGGGTGACACAGCAGGATCTCGCCTTCAGAATCGCAGAGAATGGGATTTCGTCGAACGGGCTCTAGTAGAGGATCGAAGAAGATATCGAGTTGACCGGGACCCAGCGAATACCGCACCTAAAGGCGATTCTCCCACGAAGTAAGGTTATATATAGCCTTACATGAATGCGCCAAGACAACTTGAGAAACTAGAATTGCAGTTTCCAGCTGCTAGGATCTCTACTTCGAGAAGAAAGTCTGCACCGACCCCGTTCCAGGCCAAGTTCATTTAAATGAGAAAAAGCCTCCATGGTTGTTTCTCTGAGTGCCGTTGACAATCTGCCCTGGCCCCAAGGCATTCTGGATCATGCTGGACCATTCTGTGGTGGCAAGGAAAGTCTTCACGATTCTCGGGCTTTCTTCACCTTTCAGGATACTCAGGAGAGTTTCCAAGTAGCCGTCTATAATCTCGTTCCCGCTGTAATCATCTAGCAAGTCTATGTTGTCGATTACTACCAAGTTTCGGTCGGCATCCATCGAGAGTAAAGCCCGAAGGGTCGCCAGTGCAGCTGGGACTGAGTCTTTAGAACCATCCAGGAGTCTGAAGCTCGAAGGGGAGATATCAATTGGTGTATATGTGTCCATTTTGGTGGATGTGCAGATTTGGCGGATCAAGGTGTACACCAGTTCAACCAGCTGCTCGGACGGTTCAAATATGTACTCAGCCGCATCAGTCGACCTGATGCGACGGCATCCGTACTTGAAGAGCGGGATTTCAGCTGCATGTGCCGCAGCTGCCACTTGCGAAGCTAGACCCTGGCTACTGTTCTGATATTGAGGCTCTTGGATCCAAAGAATATCTGGACCAGCAGAGTTCCACCAGCAGTGCATGGCACTAGTAATGAAAGGATCCGCTTCGACTCCCATGGCCGGGCCGCACTGGTTTTCGAAGGAAGGAAAGGTAAATTGCTCTTCCAAACAGGTCATTCTGGTCTTCAAGTCTCTGAAAAAGATGGATTCTCCCATCTCAACCAACCCCTTGTTTTCGGCCATAGCTACATATCTTGGTGGTGTTGTGGCCGCTTGGCGACCCACGATGTCTTCGAGAATTGCAGTGATACGTGCCTCCAAATTGGAGTTGGCAGTCACCTCTCGCTCAAGCAACTGGGTAAGAAGTCTATCCTGGAAAGCGTCGAGCATGCCATCCAGTTGCTCCTGCGGGATATTCTGACCCCCTGACTTGGATTTTGTCAGGGAAAGAAGCATTTCTCTGGAACGAAGTCAGATCATTACGTGTCATGGAGGACAAGGAGGTAACTCACAGTTCAAGTTGATGCGTCCAAGTATTGATGATCAGCAAATTTTGATTCACATCACTCTGCAACTTCAACGCCTTCTTCGCAACTGAAAAGTGCCATTGCAACTTCTCTGGTATATTCGTTAGAGCGCTTAGCCGGCCTTTCTTAACCACCCCCAGCTTCTCATGCAGCCTTCGCACATCCTTATCATTGATAAAGTTCTCAATAGGGGTTTTAATCGATTCGATTTGGTCCTGTATATCTTTGGTGTGTTCAGAATCGATATCGAGTTTGGTGAAAGCTTGCAGTGGAGTCAGTGCGTTGTTCAGATCAAGAAGAAAAGCACTTGCTTCGCGGAACTCTCGTCCTGCTCCGTTAACTTCGTCGAGGGCGGTAGAGACTTCGATTATGAAGTTAATGGCGGCCAGAATGTCTCCTGCTGACCAGCCAAAAGACATGATTTCGGCTGAAATTATCAGTCGAGTTGAGGTGAGAGTACGAATGTATGGTAAGGCTTAATTCTCGGTGATCTTTTCTATGCTTGCGCATAACACGCTGCCTAGTTTTCTATATGTGGTCCTACGCAATTGGCTCAACAGCTAGTCCTCATGCAGGTCAGACACAGCAGCACTCCACCATTGAGGATGCTGCGCCATAGTCTCCGATGCAACCTATATCAAATCCTTGCAAGGAAGAAGGTAAGCACTCGCCGCGACTCAACCGCTCTTTCTCAATCTTTGCTTTGCTCTTCCATCCACATTCATCTTGGTTTGCATTCTGAGGCCATCGTTTCTCGAACGCTAGCACATCCTTCTTGCAATACCCGAACACTTGCATCGAACATCTAGCTCACGATGGCGCCCCGCACTGTCGAGATACGATCACCCCGTGGCGAGGCTGTGGCTGAGAGTTCTGGCCCCTTGATGTCCAGTTCTAGAGGCATTGCTGGAAATGAGCGAGCCTCTGGCCTAAAAACGGCTACTGATATCGGGAACAATCAGGCGAATGAGGGGGGAAAAGTAAACGACAATACAAGTGAGAAACTGGTTTCCTGAAAACTGAATCCCATTGATACCTCGAGAATTTATGTCTTTGTGTTCATTTCAATATCCCATCGGAATTATAAGAGTATGCGATGTTAATCAGACGCTCCTGATTTTCAATCTCATATTGAATTCTCAAAACAATAGAAATACTGATTGTCTCTCAATATTCTACATTGATTCAAATATTCAAATCAGTTAGGATATTAAGAGATAGTCAATAATTAGCGGTATCTGAGTATTCAAGATTAGGTTGGAAATCGGCCGTTCGGCTAGTAGCCTAGTAACGGTGCATGTTCTTACATAATTCTCTTGGTATAATTGGTTTCGATACCGTCTTAGGCTCTTAGTTAAAATGTGAGCCTCACTGACTGGGTACATAGCTCCAGACAAATCATGTATTCAGTACTCGGTGACAATCCGTGATCGTGGAACGAGACTTGAGAGGGAGTTCTCGTCATCCGATAATCCATTTGGGGCCTATGTTTCACCTAAGGTGGATACCAGCACCGCCGTCTTGATTGTGTATATCGAGACTGAGGGCAGGTTGAATTCCCCCAGCATGGCGAGACGTCCTCGAGGGCCTCCAGCGCCTCCTGGAGTAAGAATAGTTTACCGAGCTGCTCCCCCCAATGACTCCTATCACCGAGTTTCTTCACTTGACCAACTGGATACTCAACCTGCCGGACCCCGATGGAGATCAAGACCTTCGAGCCAGGTTGGAGTGGATCCTGAGAGCAATGCGACACCGGCTGAAGCTGCAGCCAGTGATGTAGATGGCGACAGTGATGGAGGCGATTCCCTTTCTTTGCACGACTCTGCGGATAGTAGTTCAGATGGTGCTTACGGCTACACTCCACGTGGACTTGATCATGACCCAGATTTTCGACCTCGCGAGCGAGAGCGGGAGCTAGAAAGTCCAGCTGAACAGAATCTAGATGACCGTTTCATCAAGACGATGTTTAAGAAACACCTCCGTCTAGATTCATTTCGACCAATCCAAGTCAGACTAACACACATATCCATCGTTTCCAAGCACCTCCTCCGATTCTTCCATAACCTCATCGGCTATTACCCGGGATTCAACTTCACCGGCGATTCCATCGACTTGTATCCCCCATTCAACTTACTTGCGCACTACTACTCTGACTTTAAGAAGATGCTAGGCGGAGAAGGCGACCAGCCTGGTGAGAATAACCCTCCTGGAAGCTTCAAGGCCGCGATAGATGGAACTTACCAGGCTTTGGACCAAGACACAAAACAGGACCTCGAGATTCTCTTGAACTTTTTCGAGCCTTATTATCTAGAGCACTTGGCACCCGAAGTGTCAAAACACCGCTCCGGTTACGCTACATTTGAGAAGCTATGGCTGCTGTTCAAACCAGGAGAGCCGGTATATTGCAAGCTTAGTGGGCGAGTCTCTGGTCTCATTTATGAGGCGGGAGATGAGCCAAGGTATGGGGCCGTGGATCCAAAGTTGAGTGTCCAGTGTTGGGGATTTATTGTGCTGGGACGGAAAGTCATTCGACATTATTATACTATCGTTATAAATGGGTTTAGCGGCGAGAAAGAGATTGTATCTTTACCGTTATTCCCAAGCACGTACATTGATTCTGTGGATGGAGGGAAGACGAGGGCTCGAATGGAGAATAATGGGAAGGCTTACTATGAAATTATACGCCAGATACCAGCGCATATGAGTTATGACGGGCCCTGCTGGAAAATTAATAGTGGGGGCAGGCGCAGGCGGACTAATAACCCACAGCTTGGGTCAACAAGCGACACTGTGCGTATATTCCTCTCAAATCCTTTCAGCAACCTTCAGTTTCTCCCCGCTCATGCGCTTACTCTTGTTTAGGAATACCGCGGAGAGATAATCGTAGATCACGGCCAGAGAAAAATCCCCAAGGTTTCTTACGATGCAGGCTATTCATCAGCAGAAGACAGCTCTATCGGTAGCAACGCGGGAACAGACTCGGAATCGGACGGGGAGGGCGGTGACGACCAGATTCATTTCCACCCACGACTCCCCGCACCAAAGGTTAAGAGCATCGATTATACTAAGAAAGAGGCTCTGACGAAAGAGCACTACTTCCTGTTCCCTAGGGGTATCAACGGCGTTTCCCTGCCATCGAAGCGAAGGAGTGCGTCTTCCTAGAACGGGTTTATAGCAACATTTATTAACAGCGAGTTAGATGTATTCGATATTGAAAATATCCGTCCCATCGAGTGGCCAGCAGATAAGGATGCTCTCATGGACCGTCTTATCATGAAGGGCTCCGATAAAGACGTCATCAAGGCCCTGACCCAAAGATATACGAAACGTCAGGAATGGGGCGCAGACTATATTGATGGCAAGGGAGAGGGGCAACTGTTTCTCTTACATGGTGAGTTCTCCTTGGCCCCTGAAGGTATCACCGACTGATCGAGATGTAGGACCGCCCGGAACAGGAAAGACCTTCACGGTCGGTAAGTCATTCTTCACGTCTAATTTCACCTTGAAATGACTCACATAAATTGTAGAATGTGTTGCCAAGTATACACAGAGGCCGTTGTTACGTCTCACGGTGGCAGATATTGGAACAGATGAGAAATCGATGGAGTTCATCTTGAGCGAATGGTTTCGCCGAGCTGCAGAGTGGGGTGCCATTGTGCTTATTGACGAGGCAGACGTGTTTTTAGAGAAGAGAGTAGCTGCAGATCTGAAGCGCAACAGTCTAGTGTCTGGCAAGTTTACCGTTCTTCCAACTGCCCCGCCTTCTCGTGCTAACAACAAAATCAGTATTCCTCACTTGCATGGAGTACTATACTGGCATGCTCTTTTTGGTAAGCATTCGGGTTTCCAGATTCTCATCCAATGACTGACCCATAAATAACAGACGACAAACCGAGTTGGCCGCATTGATGACGCCTTCCTCTCCCGCATTACCCTCTCCCTCCTCTATGAAAAGCTTGACGTCGGCAAACAAAAGCGAATCTGGGACGGTTTCATCAAAAAGCTCGGCGAAGAACGCAAAGATATTATTCTCACCGACCGCGCCAAAAAGTTCCTTGAGAACATGGACCGAGAAGCCAGTAAATATGATCCGTGGAACGGACGCGAGATTCGCAATGCGGTGCAAACGGCTGTTGCGTTGGCGATCTATGATGCTGATTCTGATGGAGAAAGTGGGGGCAAGATTTATGTTAGGGATGAGCATTTGCAGTCGGTGGTGGATCGGAGGGAGGAGTTTGTTAAGTATAGGAAAAGTATTAGGGGGCAGGGAGAGGAGCAGAGGGCTTATCAGGATGGGGATAGGGCGCCGAGCTTGAAGCCTTGAATGTAGAGAGATATATGTCCCTTCCACATTGTATGAGCCAGTACGTCCAAAAATTAACCGAATATGAGTACTTCTTTTACACGTAACTCGATTCTCCTAACAAGGGCTTCGTTTGGCGTCACGAAGAACTTAAGGCAAAGTAAGTGGCCGCAATCTGGCAGCTAGAAGCTACGCTGGTGATAAAACACAAGGTATGTTTATGATTGCTTGAGAGACAACTTGAATCATATTGCCACTCTCAGTTTGGGGAGTACAAAAACAGCAGCATTCCACGACATTCACCCCCCTTACTAACCCCGCCTGTATCATTTTACAAATCCCTACGATTCTTTCCTCTGTTTCTCCCTCCGAAAAATCTACGTCCAACCCCCCTATTCGATTTTTCGTTGCCTCGAAATGCTATACAACTGCGACAGCGGCTTTTGCCCTGTTTTTAGTATTATTTGACCTAAAATTTGGGCTCCGCCTTTGACGATTCGCGCGTGACGTTATCATAAGAGCTCGTTTTCCATGCCCCAGTCTAAAAAGCCGCCGACTACCATATAGGCGTAGCTCCGGGAGGTGCCGGAAGCGGTTTTAGCTTCGACGGTACTGGCAATGGCAGCAACAGGCAGGGCAGGGGGGGAAAATGCAGTTTGCTGTCAGGATTTTGATGCTGGGTGGGAATACAGAGGCGGAGTTCATGCGGGAGATTATTTATATGTTAATTTATGGGCGGAGATCAAGTCTTGGAGGGTGGGGTCCCTATATCACCGAATACTCCTGCGATTGCGACGTTTCTGGTTTGGGGCATGGTGGAGACGGCTTGGTGGGAAAGATCTAGGAGAGACCGCGGGAGAACGACAATACTTATATACATGGTACATAAAGACAATAATAGGAGCTCAATTCTCTGCTGAACTCTACGTCTTGACAATTTTTGCCGATCCGTAATCATTTCGATCAATCGAGAAATTAGATGATAAGCACTGTGTCAATATTCCAATTAGTAACAAACTGTAGTCCTATACTATCATCCGATGTCCTTTGGGATAGCACAAAATAAGAGGAACTGGCAATTAAAACGAGAAGTTGAGGAAGCTATGATAATTGAGAGTAAAAGAAAGGTTGGGGAGGCCGATTCAAAGTGTGATAAGCGAAAGGGGTAAGGGGTAATGGGTAATGTATAGATCAAGCCGTCCAAGAAAAGCTACTGTAACCTACAGTATGAGGACTTTGAATTTCAATCCTCAGATCGCTGCCCTTTCGAATTCGCTTAGAAATCCAAGTACCGCGTATTCCGTATTGTGGCTGCACTAGTGCTATCCGAGTTATCTCAATTTAAACGGCAGACAACATTATGTGAAAACACCGCAGCTACTCGGTAGCGGGGCGGGCTCCCACAATCTTACCTATCAACTTGATCATTACTTTCTTTACATTATCGGCGCCCACATGAACTTCAACAGTTATAACTGGAACCCCGAAAGACATTGCTTTCCCCTCGAAATCCTCTCCATTGCCCGTATTTGTGTCAAAATACTTTAGCAGGCTGCGCCCAGCCACGGAAGCTTCACCAACTGTCCTCCACGGCCCTGCTCGGCTCCCATCTAAATCCTCTTATGAGTATTAGAAATCAGGAAATATGGACGACAGCACCGAGAATCGACAGTTCGTATGCAGTGTTAATGGCTGCGGGAAAAGTTTCGCTAGGAAGGAGCATCTTGCTCGACATGAAAAGACGCACAATCCAAGTGCTATTCTGACCTGTTCAGTTTGCCAAAGGCAGTTTAATCGAAGGTAAGCTAGATTTGCTTTCATTATTGAGATTTCTGGCGGATCTGGGCGACGTTAGATTTCTAGAATGTCCTGGTCATTCACAGGGCCTCGGAAATCGAAGTTATTCAGCTGCTTCAAATCATCTTGAGATCCCAATTTCTTCGGGCGGCTCAAATACGTTCGGATATTCAGGATAAGTTGAATACTTAGGCCGCTTTGTCCATTAAAATCCGCTTAGAGTGCAGGTTCTTCAGAAGTGACCGACTCTAGTTCCGCAAGTTCAGATGTATTGACATTATGTTCCATGTAGTGACAGTCTCCAACGTCATTTGATCCGACATGGCGACGTCTTCAGGCCTGCGCCTTCAGGGAGAAGCAAGAGAGCTTGTATCGCTTGTCATACGGGCAAGATAAAATGTGATGGAAGTGAGCAATGTGCACGATGCAAGCAAAGGGGTCTTGCATGCAATTATAGACAAGCCGATCAGGATCGGAGGTCTGCATCGCCGGATATGAGTTTGTCGAGTCCAGTCCGCCCAGAACCGTCCAGAAACAGGCAAGATCAAGCACAAGTTCCAAAACCCATCAGCTCAGACCTACGAAGCCCAGGTGCTATCCCGACTCCAACTTCTCTAACATCTGGAGGTCGGATTATTGCTCTCCATCGCCCTTCAGAACCCCCAGCTGCTAGTGGATTGATTATTAACTGGTCGGCCGTCGAGATTCAAGCTGATTCTAAAGTCGATGAGCCACTTGATCCCGAATCTGAGAAATACTTGGAACTTTATTGGACTTACTTCAATCACCGATGGGCAATCATTCACCGTCCTTCATATGATAGTGAAGATCTCCATGGGAAAGTCTTGTTGACATCAATGAAAATGGTCGGAGCTTGGCTTGATGGAAGTCAAGAATCAAGAGGCCAAGCTCTTTCTTGGCATGATACTTTGACGAGCCAGATCATGCCCATCATCGTAAGTCTCTACTCATGTCAAGAGGCAGTCCTAATTATTGATATTACTTCTCATAGTCCCTGGTAACAGCACAGGACACCTTTCTGCAGACCCTTTCTAGATCGCTGTGTCAAGCAGCTTTGATCAACATAATTTTCGCCCTCTATTGCGGGGTAGGCCATCCGATTCTGTTGAAGTGGATACTTACTTACTGGTTTTCAGAAAGACGCTTTAATATCCAGATCTCTGATCCTAAAGAATATGCTAATCGCGGCACTCCGGGAAGTTGGCTTTTTCAGTCTAGAAACGGCGTGGAATGACGAGAAACCGGGTTACTTTCCCCCAATGCGCCATATAAAACTAGGGGTGAGGCAGAGGTACTGATACTTCACCTTCGGCTGTGATTGTTTCTCAACTGACGCATGTTAGACTTGCGGCGTATTTGTTCAAGATTGATACTTATCTAGGTATGCTCCGGGGTCAACCCGCGGTTCTCATGCCCGAAGAATTGCACTACTCACCTCAATCTACGCACGCACTCTACAATTCTGATGGCCTTCCCATCTGGGAATCTCGTTATAAGCTTGAACCTACCTTGCGAGACGAGAAGTCGTTGTTTGAAACCATCAATGACAGCACCTCGGAGTCGATGACCCTGGCAAAACGTCCAGTTCTGATCGAAGATCTGCAGATTTGTATTTGTGCAGTCCAGCCAAGCATATGGAAAGTTTCCCAACTTGGGAAGGTCTCCAAAGGGTGCGATATGGATGCCATTCTTCAACGGGACACACTCAGGCGTCGCTTGAGCGCTTTGAAAGAGCGACTTGACAGAATGAGGAATCAGAGCCCAGAAGGCGTAGATTTTGGTGACGAGGCATACCTACCGCTGCGGCAATACTTTGGTTATGAAGACCACGGAAAGCATGGATGGGAGAGAGCAGTTGTCGGACGTGTCAAGGGCCTTTTGTTCGACTCCCTCATGCTCTACAACTTCTTTAGCCTACATCTACATGCCAATATCGAAATGCTTACCCAACTTGCAAAATCACAACGATTGACGGAGGTTCAAAAATCATCCGAGCGCTACTGGCGAATGAGAGCTCAATGGCGAATCGCAGCTGAAAACTGGACAGGGACACCAACAGCAAGACAAGCCCTTTCCCAAGTTGTCGATGTTTTGCATGCCCACCAGAACCTCAATCGAAGTGTGGATGCTGGGCTTGGACTCGAGAACAAAACCTTGGACCCAATTGCCTACATGGCGCTCTCCGTGAGTGCCGTCATCGTCTGGGCTTACTGCCTCTACAATCCTCTCAAGTGCCACATTTGCTCAACGGGAATATATCCCTCGGTAATGCCCGAAGGAACTGTTATGCTCGAACTCTCCCACTGGACTGCTTCCGGATATCAGCAAAGCAAGGATACGGAAGCATGGATTGAAGGCGGTAAATACCAGGGCTGTATGGTGCAGATTCAGGGCATCAAGTTATGCCACTGTACGTCTGATTTCCTGATGACGATGTTCCAGAACCTGCTCCCCCCCGATTGGGAATTGGCGCGTTTTATCGCGCCTAATATTTTCAAGGCAGCCAATTGACAGGTCATATCCGAAACGGCTACTATGCCGTGTGGAGGGTCGTGTATGGGCGTGCAAAATACGGGTGTAAGCCATCTCCCCTGATACGGTAATATGAGAATTCCATATATTACTATACTCAGCTCCGTATAATTTGCTTCTACTCTACTGCCGTATATGGGGCTTGTATGTTAATATAACAGGAGCAAAGACACATAGTCCCGGGCAATAAGATCCCTTCGATATCGCCTTCACTAGTTCCCCCTCTTTTTTATGCGAAACTAATTTTGTACAGGAATCTGTAATTTCTACGGACTATAAGGTCTCCTCCTCAATCCCCCTTTGTCGTCCCCACCATGAAACTCTCCCTCGTCCCGCGCATCGTCCACCAATTCGTTCTTCGCTTCACTAAACTCGACGTCCGCACCTTCTCCTGGCATGCCTTGCAAGATAGGCACTCTAAAATATGTGTGTGTTGCATGTTGGTGTTTACCGGGGTATTGGCCCTGGTTATTGAGTTGATTTTCGTCTTTGCGCATGTGCCGATTGGTGAGCAGTGGATGCTCTTTGCGGATTTAGGGGCGGCGAGCTGTAGTTAAAGGACGAAACTTCGAAGCCGATTAGTAATGCGAATATAATATTGAACGTGGCGGCGGGTGTGATGTTGGTTGTTTTTGCTATTCCACGACTATTTGAGTTCTCGAATTTAGTTACGGATAATGTTAAGGATGTGGAAGGGCGAGCAGGATTGGTGATCAACAGAAGGGGTTGGGGACCACTTGGCTGGATATATGATTATAGGAATTGTACGTAAATCGCCGACCGGAGCTTCAGATTTGATGATTGATGACATCGTCACATTTCCGGCTAATCCGAGGGCTGTCTCAATCCTTAGTATTAATAAACTCGGCGAGGGTAGGACAGGTTTCTGCAATAGAGAGGGGTTCGAGGACCCTGAGCAGGTTATTGAAAGTACTCACAACATTGCTTAGTGGAGGCCCAGTTTCCCCCATAGCTCTGTAGTTAACTCTTGGTACTCAACTTATTTATTCGGATATTTCAAATAATTAAACTTAACTATTTAGAAACATTCCTGCCCAGGACATGCAACAAAGAAGGAAAGGATTATTCAAAAAGGTACCTATAAGCTGATTTGTTAAAGGGGTCAACCAAATTCCTAATAAAAAAAGGTTATTGATAAAATAGCCACAGGCTAAAGAAGGATCCGTGAAGTGCGCTATATAACAAAAGATTACGGGGACAAACTTGGAGCACCGTCTTCAATGTATTTTCAAACTGTTATAAAAAGTGCTTGCTAGGTATTGTTTGCTTGAAGTGGAACTATAGGAGGACTAGCAAGAATAGAAAGGGGCCAGCAAGCCAAGCGAGGACCATACTAGCAACATCACGCTAACCTTGTGTTATAAGCTAGACATAGAACGAGAATCTCCTTAGCCTGTTCAAAACAGCTAGTCACAAGGAATCGGAGTAGTCCGACTTGCAACAAATATCTCTAGTTCTGAGTTTAGTTCTTGAGGCCAGTCACAAGCAACCCTACAAAGTCCGACTTGTAACAATAAAAAATTCCCCATCTCCCTACTTAGCTTATTACAGGGTCAATTAAAACAGCCTTGCTTGTCCGACTTGCAACGAACCCCCTTTAACCCTCCCAAATAACCAGTTAAAAGAAGTCATGGTAGTCCGACTTGTAACAAATCCTCTTCAACCCTCTCAAATAACCAGTTAAAAAAAGTCATGGTAGTCCGACTTGCAACGAAAACCTGAGGGGGGATAAGGTTACTCCAGGAGTGCTAAGTCTGACAAGAACATAGGACCAGTTAAAGGCAGCCTTTCTGTCCGACTTGCAACGAAGACTGCTATAAGGGACATCAAGGAAGGAAGAATGGTGTTCCAGGGACCACTTGGAACAATGCTTCAGTGTTTCCTATCTAACAAGTCCAGTTAAAAATAGCCTTGCTCTCCGACCTGCAACAACATCACTCCCTGTCCTTTATAATCCAATCAAGCAGTAGTGTTTAACGTCCGATTTGCAACGAAAAACTCCAGGGAGACCTACAGGTGTGGGAGGGGTTATTTCATGAGCACGACTTGCAACGAAATCTTTAGTCTCTCTAAACAGCCAGTTAGAAAAGTCCTGGGTTGCTCGATTTGCAACGAAATTGCAAATACTCTTAATCCCTCCTAAGTAAGTAATAATAAGAAGTGGTAGCAAGTTTAATTTATAACATAGCTAGAAAATAAGAGGACTTAAAAGAGAATTTATTTTGCAGCAGAGAATAACAGGGCAGCAAAACACAAAAGCAAAGAAATTAGGAGCCTGAAGATAACAACATAAGAGGACAAATTATATAATTTGTGTTTGTCTTGTGCTTTTACAACACCTGGTTTCATATGCCCTGTCTTCTCCATCGGTTTCAAGACATTACTTATATATGCCACGGATTCTCTTATTTCTGGGATGTGAGAATATGCTAGAAATCTCTTGTAAAATAGCCCAGCTGTCAAGAGATAGAGGGAGTCTTCCTTGTTTGTGATAGTAGTAATTCTATCCCTGTGCCAAGCCTCAATCTAGGACTAACAGAACCAGGGAACTGGCTAATTGTATAATCGTACTAATTTTGAAACTATATACGCCTAAGATTATTCCATTAATTATCTCGGCGTGGCCAATCTAGCGGGATCGAGTATTAAAGCGCTCGGAAACCTGCTTCTGCCAATCTCGAACCGTGGCAGATCAGTGCTCCAACCTGGATAGTAATATTTCAGCACAGAGAGATATCCTAGTCTGAGAAAAGTCTTGACAAGAAATAAGTGAATAAAAAGACAAAGTGATTTTTGAGCTTTGGTGAGAACTTTGTATGCTTCAGAGATCGTTGCATTATAGTCTGGTTATATACATAGCTCGTCCTGATTTGATGCTAGATCTAGCAATGCAAAGACACAGTCTCTTGGATCTGAAGACTCGCTGTTATTGGTCATAGCTATAAGGCAGGTACCTCCTCTGTACTCCCCCATGCCACATACTCCGAGAAGTCTGAAAGAGCTCCCACCGCCTTCGACGAAAAGGCATAAAGTACATCTCTCCATATGCGCTCCCACACCAAATATCGACTCCAGCAGGATTGTTGAAGGCAAGCGGGGTACTGGGCAGTAACCCATCTTGACGCTCAACACCAGGAATCTGGCACTTGCTCGGAAATTTCACTTTTATTCGATTGCATGCTTTTATGCATCATCTCGAAGGATGCTATACGAGTACGTAACTATCGAAGTCTCCGCATTGAACATGTTCAGAGATGGTAACGTAGCACGGAAAGTATCCAATGAAGGGAGAAAGTCTGGAGATAACTGAAGATACACAAGAGTGGCAGTTGAGATATACGGAACATAGTAACCTCAATATATGACACAAACTAGATATTTGAGATTAGTATCTCGTCCGGTAGGGGGATACCTAAGGTCCATTTGCGTGCGTTGCATAGATGGTGCAAATTCTCACTCTTGGTAATTCCACATCAACCCCTAAACAAGATATACTCAATGCATGCATGGCCGGCAAGAAAGGCTTGAAGGTTCGAACTGTGACATTCCTAGGTAACTTTAAATTCCCAAACTCCCGAGAAAACAGAATTGTCAGCTTCAATTTAGGAAATCAATGGCAGAGCATAACGCATCCGAATTCAGAAAGGCAACCCTGAGTTTAAGACAAAAGGTAAAACCACAAGCAGCAATTCAGAGGAGAAGGCGTCTAGCCCTAACAGACCAGCCAGCACCAAAAGCAATAGCAGAAATCCCAATCGTCCAAATCCATCCTGACGCCCAAACATCCTTTATAACCCCCTGTCGAATGCCCGCCGTCCCCTTCCTCAGCACCTCCGCAAAACCTTGGCCTCCCTCTTCCGGTGACTTTATCATTAGAGCCATGACTTCAGACCTCTGGTCATCACTCATAGACGCCAGCCTGAAAGTCCCAAACTCATCCTTTAGCAATCCCTTTGCAAATATCCTAGCGCCCCCAGGTAAGATGCCCAGGATGGCAGCCATGCATCGGGATTTGGGAGGGAAGAAGGCTAGTTGGTGGATAGTTGAGGTGAGACGTTGGGCAGCGGCTTCGACTTCGTCGTCTGAGAGTCTAAAGCTGGAATCTAATTCGGGACACGTGTTGGGTTCGTGATGGGGGAAGTAGCACATGGCTCTAATTTCGATGGATTCGCGGGGTGGTGCGCTAGGTGGTGCGTTTGGATCTTTGAAAGAGGTGTGGAAGCAAGTTCGGGCGGAACGGGCTGTGTCTGAATCGGCTTGCTTGAAGAGAAGCATTTCGCCTTTAGTCATCTGGGGAAAATAGTACCATCGGTGTTGTTTGGCGTGGCGGGCGTTGAGTCTGTAGTTCTGGACTTTGTAGCCGGGGCCAAAGAGATCAGCTGCGAGGAGATCGTCTGGCTTGCAGAGGGAAGAGTCGTCACACATCGTGAGTGGGTTGTTCTGGATTGGGGTGTCTGAGATGTTTCGCCAAGTGTTGATGTACATGAACCGTCCTTTTGAGAGGTTGAGATCCAATCCAGCGGCTCTCACTTCTGATTGAGCTTCTAGCAAAGTCGATTTGAAGAATGCCTCGCCCGATTGTGGATGGGAGTCAGTGTGTATGAAAGTTGCGTATGGTTGAACGGCTTGTGATTTGGGAAGAGAAATATTGCGGATCTGATGGTTGAAGACCCGAACAAATTCCGCTCCAGTGGCCTTTTTGATAGCTTCCACCATCTCTTTATAGTAAACATCCTTGACCATATCCGGATTATAAAAGTCCTTGGTCTCAAGGCTGGTTGAGTGAGAGATAAACTCGAAAGCATTTTTATCAAGTTTCAGGTCTTCATCCCGGCCGTTCAAGATGCTTTTCTGGATAGCGACGGAGGGGCAGATAGGATTTGGGTACTCAGCCTTTTGCGATCTCGTGGGTAGTCCTCGGGTGAAAATGTACGGTCTCTTCCCATCATCTACACAGTAGCCACCAAGAGATACTGTGACCGATTTGGGCTGACTGCAAAGAGGTTCAATATTGATCGACTCCATACTTCTTGTGCGTCGAGATAATCAAATCGGGATCTGTGGCTGAGATTTAGATTCTTGGAATTGAGTGATGTACTGGGTTGTATTGTCGCGGGAGGGTGAGTTGATATTCCATGCAAGTTCCACCGAGGCCTGTCCCGGTGTGAGTTTTGAAGGAAGAATCCCGAGTTTCAGCACCGAAAGCATTTCAACATGATATAATGTGGGATAATACACCTAGAGTACGAATTCGTCAGATGGCGTAGTGGACAAGAGTTGTGAGTGGAGGACAGAGAACACGATGATGCCTCACGTTTCACGGCATTGATCACGTCCGCCAGAGAACTAGTAAATAATTCGCTGGCCATATTAGCCCTGGTGCTGAGTGGATTCATGCAAACGGACTCCTTCGCAATTGTAACCTTACTACGAGAGATGTAAGCTGGAAGAGCTGTGTTCGGTTGTGACACGTCTAAACTTGGTAATAGGAGGGGGAGCAGAAGGCAATAGAGGGGAACCATGTCAGCAAGCTGCAACCCCGCGCGATATCTCGAAGGCGAACATTTTTCAAACCCTTGCTAAATGGACATCGAATTTGGCTCAATACCCTGGAGAAAATAAATCGCTCAGGTGGGTTCAAGAGACTCAAGATATCCATAGGAATCTAGAGAATCGTGGGGCGTGGTTACTCAACTTTCCAAGTTACCTGAAAGGCAGATAATTTCTAGTATCTAGGCGATCTTAGTTAATCCCTCAGCTTGAATGACGAGAACAGGCGCGCTAAGTGATGACGGGGACAAACTCGCGATGCCTGTTGCTCGTCAGTCCCTTTTTACTCACCCCTAATTACCATCACTCCTCCCTCCTACCCCATTCCCCTCCGACTTCTCCAACGCCCGCATTGAATTTCCTAGGTCATCGCAAGAAGCAAGTTGATGGAACCAATAAGCCCGGCTTGTTTGCTTGATCCAAAGGTGCCTCTGAAGCCAGGTTCGCAGTAATCGAAACAAGAGATCTGAGGTTTTTCGTCCACCTTTAACCGGAAATTGTGACCGGTAAGGAAGGACCAGGCCAAAGATATGGGCGGTAGCATGGCTGTGAAGTCCAGTGACAAAATCCGATCGTCTAGCTCTCTTCTGCATGAGGCCGGAAGAGGGATTTCAGCCTTGGAGGCGAACAACAGCAGAAGAGAGTTGGCGGGCTTGCACAACTCCCTAGCTTTGCTCCCCACGCATGCTCAATTTCAAACGTGTATACAGTCGTGATTGCTTTCTGTTTTGATTATTGAATATGCAAATCAATGGATGTTAGGGAAAGGGCTGATAATCAACATGAAATGATTATTCAAGATACGTCTGAATTTGTGTGTTCAGAGAGCAAAGACAATGCATGCTCTTATATCTACGGGATCCAGCAGTTCTCTAGTAAAATGTGGGGATGAGGGGGAACAAGAGGTAGACACCACCCCGACTGCTGGGAGGCGTAGCAAGTCCCGCTATCGTTAGCATATTTCGAGTCGTCTCGATGTTCAATATTTAGAAGTTTGGAATACCTAGAAGACCTTGAATACTCACCAAACTCGGAATATTTGACAAAGCCAGAGTCGTTGGAAGACATAAAGTGTTCAGAAGACCTTGGATATTCACAAGAATCGAGATATTTGAGAAAGCTCAACATATTAAGGAGACTTAGAATATTCAGGAGGATTAGAATGTTTAGGGTATCCAGAATCCCCGGAAGTTTTGAGTATTCGAGAAACTCGGGTATTCAGGCAACAGTGAAAGTAAAGAGAACCTGAATGTGGCAAATCCGTAGATCTGGGACAAACAGGGGGATAATCAAAGTTATTTGAAAATTTTGAGGAAATTTGAATATTCAATATGATACGAATAATACCCCAGTAATTAGAAGAATTTAAGATTCTCAAAATTTCCAGATATTCAAGTGGGGCGGAATAATCCAGATAACCAAATTGTGTTTAATTTCGGGAACCGTGTTGCAGGTAACAAGGCCAGTACTCAACCCGAGTTTAGGAGTACCTTGTAAATGAATACAAGTTGTGGAATGCACGAGGACAGCAGGAAACAAATAGTTAATAAAGAAAGAAACTGATTATTCTTAAAGATTATGAAAATGACAAATGCAGTGAGGAGAAGGTGAAAGAGAGAGGTGGGTCCGGGAAAGGTTTAGTAATGTGGAGTTAAATAGTGAAAGGTGAATAGCTGTGCATACATAGCACTTCACTCTCACTGATAATTGGCTCACCAGAGCAGCTTAAAGGCGGGATGATGCTGGTTTGTTTCGATATAAGTGGTGATAGACTGTTTAACTTCAGATAGGTCAAAACAAAATTATAGTCAGCTGACTAGCTGCCTTAGGCCTTCCATATATGCCTTAGGAAGAAACTTGTACCACGCTAGTGGCTTAGCGTCGGCCCCTCCAATATAAATATCTCCCACCATCACCGTCGTTTTCTCCTTTTCTCTTTTTCTCCTTATCTTAGTGCATGGGTTTAACGCATAGCCGTGAAGAGAAATCTGAGCTTGTGTTTTTGCTAGTTGAAAACTATAACCATGACCGCTCCTGTCTGGCTCCGGCCGGATAGGGAATCTTTGGAAACCAAACTCTCGAAGGAGAACTTTTTATTTTTCATTGCTGGTGGTCCTTTATGGGCTACGGTGAAGAAGAATATCGACGGGCAGGCAGTGGATTTGCTGGCGAAGTTGGAATGAAGGCGTGTGATCAGGGGAATAATGGACTGGGAAGATTTTGCAGCTGGTGTAGGATAGAGTCAGAAATGAAATATTTTGATCTACAGAGCCATCTGAAAGTCCATGATGTTGAAATATCGATCTCCAAGCTCTCTGCATATGGTTATGTCATTGGGCATCACCTTCCAAAGCTCTGCCAGGTGCTGTAGATCTGCAACTTCACCTGCCATCCTCTCATAGCTCACAATCAAATCTTCATTCCTATCAAATACTGCCATCTACAAGTTCAACTTCGCGATGTCAAAGATAGTCCTCGTCACCGGCGCCACAGGCCTCCTCGGTCGCCAAGTCGTCAAGGCCTTCCAACGCGCAGGCTGGGATGTCAAGGGCACTGGCTTCACGAGAGCATCGTCTTCGATATTGAAGCTAGATTTGAATTCAGAGGCAGATGTCAAGAAAGTTGTAGAAGATGTGAAGTTTGTTGCTCTGGTGCCTATCTAGACGTCCTGTGCTGATCGAGATGAAGTCCTCAGGTTATCGTGCACTGTACGTACCTCCCTCCATCTACAGCACCTACGAATACAGGAGGATTTAAGAATGGTAGCAAGATGCTGATCTGAGTCTGCGAATAGGCGCAGCAAACCGCTTCCCAGATAAATGCGACTCCGACCCAGAAGGCACAAAAGCCCTGAATGTCACGTCATCTGCCACGCTCGCCCAGATTTGCGCTGCCTCTCCGTCTCCCATCTTCCTCATCTACATCTCTACCGACTACGTATTCCCGGGTCTCGAAGGACAAGCTCCCTACGCCGTGAGCGATGAACCTAACCCACCTAATCTGTATGGAGAGACAAAATACGATGGAGAGAAAGCCGTGTTGAAGGCGTTCCAAGATGGGGGCAAAGAGGGATGGGGAGTGGTGCTGAGAGTGCCAGTGCTGTATGGAGAGGCAGAAAAGCCGGCAGAGAGCGCGGTTAATGTCTTGATGGACAGTGTTTGGAAGTGCCAGGAGAAAGATGCGGTGGTCAAGATGGACCACTGGGCTCTACGATACCCTACGAATACTGAAGACGTAGCCAGGGTCTGCAAAGGCACAAATCCCCCGCCTGATCTCCCTTGCTTCCTGCACCTCCCCTACTCTCCCTCCCTCCAAAAGACTTACTAACAAATCCCTAGACATCGCAGAAAAATACACCAAGGTCCTCCCCAAACCTATCCTCCCTAGCATCCTGCAATTCAGCTCCGAAGACAGATTCACCAAATACGAGATTTGCGAGCTCCTTGCTGAGATATTGGGCTTGCCACTGGATAATATGAAGGCGAATACTGAGGGAAATGATCCGAGTGCTGCTGTTAAAAGACTGTTTGATTGTCATCTCTCTAGCCAGACGTTGAGGGACATTGGGGTTGATACGGCGACGATGGATTTCAAGGGCTGGTGGAGGAGGGAGGCGAGGGCGTTTAGGAAATAGAGGGACGGGTTAGAGAAAGGGAGCATGGCACGGATCTGCTGGAAACAGCATTCTTGTGGAACAAGTTCAACAATTACATCGATATAGCTCTGTTGTGACACCCGTTCCATAGGAGAGAAGGGAGGTTATTGCTACCTTGCCGAGGGTTGCAGATCTTCACCTCACCTGGATGCAGCAGGGTGTTTTTGAGGCTTCTAGTACAAATATGGAAGAGGTACCTTCGTATCGTTGTACTACATACTTTATCTGTTGCTTGATGGCTGACAAAAAGCAATCCAATACATGTCCGTTGCCGGCCACGTTCCAGTTGGCAATACGTCTCCTCTAGCAGATCTACAATTACCGATGGTTGGAAATTCGTCGCTTCGCTTTCGGTACCCCGGAGGATAATGAACAGGATTCTTTGACTTTCCAACTGGTAAGCCTTCTCGGTAAGATGGAAGGTTCACAGAGGGTCGCGTGGTAGTGGGGGCGTACAAGAAGATAGATGGCAGAAGCAAGGCACCCATGAAGACGGTCTCTACCTCTGGGACCATGATTCGATGGATAAGGTAGGTTGCCCTCTAAGGTGGCTGGTAAGAAGCACCTCGAGATCCAGCCCTCCGGTCAAGAGATGCCTAGTCTCAATATCAATTCCCATGGTCTAAGGATTTCTCTCTTCCTACATTATTTCTCTCCTTCTACATGACTTCTCGTCGCAACCAATACCGTAATGCGCCCCAAATTCTTACACCTTCGCTGCCATATCCAAGAATCTCCAGGCTCCCAGAAACTTAACGTGCCCTACACTAATTCGATATTTCAAAGATTTTCCTCCGGAAGAGACAATTCCAGCCAAGACAAGTCTAAGATAGCGATCATGTCGATAAAGAGCTATCAATCTATAGCGCCATCTTACTGGACTCCCCATTCTTTCCCGAACCCCTCTAAGGTGTATTTCCACAGCATGGCATGATTAGTCTCATGTCAACCGATTTTCTCCGAGTTGTATTGCCGTTCGCTATTGTTCAGATGAACTGCTCACCAATAGCCTGCTACAAGCCAATTAAGAGCACATTTTCTCTCTCCTGTTGCATTGTAACCATAGACTGCATTCCACCATAATTTATGCCGTCTCTTTTCCTATCAGAGACTATTATTACGCTACTGTATACTCTACTTACCGTAATCGCTTGCTCCAAGCTCCTTTCGACCTGGATAATAGTATATCCTAGCAAAAGAGGAGCTGACAAGGGCCTCTCCACACAATATGTTACAGACAGCGTGCCGGGAGATCTACAAACCAATCGAGCGCCAAAGGGAACGCACCGATTGCTAAATTTAAAATTACAGGTGGGGCCCATGCGCGCTTCTCATGTATTACGAGATTACGGTGCTTCAGCCCGGCCAACTGCTTTTCACAGAACACGAGTGCTGCGCACAATCCTCACTGCACCACCGCCACTGCCACTCTCGTCGTGACTTTTGCCATCCCAAAATGTGGAGGGCCCCTTAAACTGCTGCGCTTCCCCCCCAGCTACTGCAGGTGCTTTTGCCCTCTGTACTATGCCTACATCTGCAGCGCAACACCGTCCTCGGACCCCAGCGCAGTATTTCTAACCTCGAGTAACATTCTTGCAACGAGCGAGGGGAAGGGATAGAACCATGGTGGACGAGAAGGATGCGGGGTCGCCGCCCAAATTCTCGCGATACAGATCTGTGCGCCATGCGCCGGCTGTCGAGAGAGCAGACGAGAGAGCCGATCCGATGCCCGAGAGAACGAAGAGCATGAGTCGCTATAGGAAGAGAGTGGTGAGCACCCCGCCGCCGCCGCTGCCCAGTAGTCCGCTTATTCCTCGCGGGCTGCAGACGGGGGTGACGCAGAGGACGAAGAGTCCGTTGGAGGGGAGGGAGAGGGAGGTGGATATGGATGTGAGTCGGAGAGTGTCGAGTGCTGTTGTCGCGCAAGGCAGACATTCGTCGAGGAGGATTACGGAGCCAGTGCCGATGAGGCAAGAACAGAGGCAGCAGGCGCCGGCGCAAAGGGGAGAGACGGAGGATGAGAGGTTGAGGAGGAAAGTACGGGAATTTCAAGAGAGGGAGAATAAGAATCGGGATGTGCTGGCTGCGAAGGAGAAGGAGGAATTGGAGCAGAGGTTGAGATACAGAGAATCGCATGTTGCGAGGGATAGGGGGGAACAAGAGCACATTGTGAGGCAGAAAGACTCGCTGGCGAGCAAGGAGGCAGAGGATCAAGAGCGGGTTGCTAAGCTGAAAAGGGCAGAGACTGAAGCTCAGAAAGCGAGGAGGGCAGAGGAGGAGGCGGCTGCTGCGAGGCTGGCAGACCAGAAGCGTAAGGATCTGGAAAGGTTACAGGCGCAATTGGATGCTGCTGCGAAAGCGTCTCCTCCTCGTCCGGTTACTAGTGCGAAGGAGAAGTTCAGGTTCTTTTCGCGGAATAAGAATCAGGCGGTACTCACTCCACCCACAACGTCTGCGAGCACACAAAGTGGTTCTTTTGGATCGCAGGCGCCGACGCCGATCAAGGAGAATAAGTCTCAGGCTTCGCAAGCGCCGATTCTTACGAGACAGAAGGTTGTGGAGGCGCCGAAGCAGATTGAACAGGGTGGAGGTGGCATTGTACCGCAAATTGATGCACCTATTTCAGCATCCAATTCTGGAGATCGAGTAAGTGAATTGACCTTAGTTTGGGGGGCAATGCTAATACGCAACAGAGAGTGCTTGTCCGGTGCAAACAATCGTCCATAAGTCTCCCCGTCACCCCTGACACCACCCCTATCGACATCATCTATTCAGCAGCCAACATCATGACCCAAAACATCATTCCCTCTACGGCCATTCTCCTAGAGTCATATACACAACTCGGATTAGAGCGTCGGGTACGCCGATACGAGCACATCAGAGACGTAATGAACTCCTGGGACCGAGACACCCAAAACGCATTTGTCCTTCAAAACTCCGATGCCCCCAACTACGACACCGATCTCGAGGTCAAATGCGTTGGCAAAGAAGCACCTCCAGACTGTCATGTTTACATGTACCATTCACAGAAACCTGGGAAGTGGAACAAACGCTACATCACTCTGCTCTCAACCGGTCAAATATACATGTCCAAGAAGAACGGGACAAAATTTGGCGGGAAAGACACTGTTTCTCTATGCCATCTATCCGATTTTGATATTTACAACCTCACCCCTCAACAAATCCGGAAGAATGTCAAGCCCCCCAAGAAACACTCCTACGCCGTCAAGTCCCAGCAGAAAACAACAATGTTCCTTTCCACCGAAAACTTCGTCCACTTCTTCAGCTGCGAAGACTTAGCACTCGCTGAGAAATGGTACAGCGCTGTGCAAAAATGGCGCTCCTGGTATCTAGTCAATAAAATGGGCGAAGGCAGAACGACACAGCATACTAAGCGTGTTGCCGAGCTTACGGGCAAGCAAGTAGCTGTTGAGGATTCCCCTTATACAATCGGATCCTTCACCTCCCTCGGTTTCGACGGCATGATGGCCAAGCCTTCCGACGATGGCTCCGGATCTTACGATTCGGACGAAGAAAACCGTCCCCGCCAAGTACCTTTCCATCTCCGTAATAGCGGCGACTGGAATCCTGACTCTAATCGCCGGGATTCTAAACGCCACCCCCCACCTGTATCTTACCGTCTTCCACCAGAAGCAGAAGAGGAGTTTGCATCTGGCGGCTTACTAGGCCGTACGTACTCGCAGCGGAAGAAAGAAAAAGAGGCGGTGGCTGCGGCGCAACAATCTGGTTTCCTCAATGGACCTAACCTCCTAAATAGCGCTGGTCTGAACCGTACTTTTTCCATGAAAAGTTCGAAAACCAGAAACGAAAGGCCTGGGACGAGCGGTGGTGGTGGAGCGGGGAGGGATAATAACCAGCGTGGTATGCCGAAACCTTTACTGGATTTCACGCCCCAGTTCAAGGAAGCTCCTCAGTGGGATAAAACCGGTAAAGGCCATGGAGTGAGAGGTGTAAGTGGGCCGTTGGTAGATAATGCTACGACGCCGGGGCAGGAGGGGATTTTGCAAGTCCCCACGGCAAGCAATATTTTCAGGCGTCCCACAACACGCGGTGGGCCCGGTACGGAGAGTAAAGGGGAGAGTATTATGGATAGAGGGAGGGTAATTTATAGTTGATCTATTGATCAGGCCTTGTTCCCTGGGTTAGGAGAGTGAACGAGTCGGAACAAGAAGTGAGATGAGGAGTAGGGGAGTGGAAGGGAGTGTATTTCCATGTCATTGTGTTGTGATACCATGGGCGTAAAACTGGATTTTGATTTCTGGGGGTTTTGTCTGATATACCATCTTTGTATGCATAGCCTAGCCTAGCCCTGGAATTTGTTTTGCTTTGTAGCGTGTTCTCAATTGAAGTTAAATCTTAAATCTTATATGAATAAGAAGGATTCCTAGTGTTGAATACTTAAATTAGAGTTGTTGTCCGTGCCGGGCGTGATTTTGTACTCGATTAAACGACTAATTCTTTTTGTTGCATATCGCATCGAGAAAGCTCCTCAAGACTTGAGTTCACAAGCAGGACTTTTAGGATCCGGGGCGCGTTGGCTGGGTTTTTTGTTGGGGGTATGATGGAATGAGGGGATAGAAGGGATTAAGAAGATTCTTTCAGTCTTATAGTATATAGAGGATCTTTCGATATGCTATAAAGGCCATTTCTTCTTTCTATTGTGAGAAATTCATATCCTACCTCTTACTACACACTTCCTTACTTCGCCTTATTACCAAGCATTAGTTCACGATATATCTTTGTTAGTTAACTCCCTTTGTACTAGTATGATGTTTTCACATTACTTTCTATAATTTCATTGCATAAACATCATTCTCATGCCCTGTTAGGCCAGGTGTGGCAGTGTCTTCCCATCAAGGCATTCTTTATATACCCCTCCCGATAAGCGAAGAGAAGTAAAGTCAATGTCTCCTACGCTTAACCTGTTCTTCTTATTTTCACCAAAACTACGATAGCTTTATTGAAAACATCTAATATTTAGGGAAAAGGGGTTGGGAAAGGGGTTGGGGAGTGGTTGAAAATGGATGAAAGTGGTCCAAAGTGGTTATTTGAGGACTAGCGAGGAGGCATTTCCATCTAGCCTCCCATATTCACTTTCCAGTCACCATAAAACCCTCGCACTCGCGATTTGACTTTATATTCTGCAGCCAACAACTAGACAACAAGATTTGCACGCAACTTTGACGGGTCATTTGAAGCATTCTGGCTTCTGCACGCTAGTATTGTGAGTTTGTCGCCCTTAATACTTGATCTTGAAACTGACTTTGGATCAAGGAACTTTTAACCACATAGCGCATATCAGCTTGATTGATTGTTGATCTTCCCGAGTCGGATCTGGAAGTTCGGAGCCACTTGTTCTATCCGGCTTCCAAGGCGAGCAAATCAACTCACCTAGAATTTACCTGCTTTCCAATGCTCCCTTTCGAAATTCAAAATTTAATTTGGATAGAAGCCTTACCCGAAACACGTATACTTAACTGGGGATGCTCTCGGCTTTCTCGAGGCCCCTGCCGCTGCAAAGCTATATCATCTCCAAGTTCTCAATCTTGCTCGGGCATGCAAGGCTTCATATAATATTTTTCACGAGAGATACGAGACTGTGGTAGTCTACAATTCCTCCTCCGTGCGGGCACTTTCAGCTACCCGCAGTATTTGCTCGTTAATTACCAAAAAGATATATTCTATTACCAAAGCTATTTAGGCGATGCCTTTGCGGATAGAGTAAATATTTCCCAAGGCATTAACCGACCTCATAACCTTTGGGGTAGAGTTGTGACGGCAGCTTTTTCACTCGCACTGTTTGATATGGATACCAGGGAAGAACGACTCCTTCCCACAGGACTTGTTGCCCTGAAAAACCTTCGAGATATTATATTTATTGTCGATTTCCAGTCGAGTTCACTAAGCGGTTCTTGGCTTTCATAAATGCTGATCCCTCTCGGCCTCTTCTCTTGAAATATATTGGGCAAGAGCCTGATCACCTTTTCCTCAATACGCGACAGTATACCATCAACAAATTGAAAGCCGCGCTTGGATCAACAGAGATTGTGAACGCCTACAGTTCAAAGAACATCAAGTTGTCATTTGCGTTCTTTCAGATTGCTTCTCCAACCAAGATCACGGTGGATCTCGCGGACACTCTATCTGTTTAGGTATGCTTCATTGCCCATGGCTATGTATTGGTTACACTGACATTTTTCAGGTCCACACCAGTAGAATGTTGTGGATATTATGCTGGCGGCTCGCATCGAAAGATTAAACTGGAGGAATATCGGAGTAAGCAGAGATTGGATTCAGAAATTGAGAATATCCCAGGTGTGAGACTGTTCGTTGGTTTGCAGCTCGCGAATTTGCTATCTTTCTAGCATAAAATGGAGCAATAAGTCACTCCAAGACTGTGTGTCCCAAGCCAAGCTGGAGTGATTGTGAGGATTCCAAGGCCTTTTCAGCCATGCCTCCGTGACATGCTACAATGAACACCGTCGTAAGTTTTCTTTCACTTCAGCAACTGTGCTTTTATATCCACTCGATATTTCACACATTTCTTAATTTTCCCTTTCTTGTCCTAATATATTTCAACTAATTTTGAGTTTCTCACTTCTTAAGCAGATAGGTAGCCAAGTTGGCTTGAGTGCCAGCTTGGCTGTTAATCTACCGTAACTTTCTCCTACTCCTCAAACTGTTCAAATCATTCCTCTATTCCAAGTTTCCAAGTTCTCTGAAATTCTCAGTCAGCCCTACATGTTTCCACTCCTTGGACTGTGAACCGTGCTCACCTCATTTTCAAATCTCAACTACTTCAATCCTGTTCGTAGCCCCGGAGCTAGTCAGCTAAGCAGCTTCATCTTTTCGGTTTCTGAGCTAGATCTGCTTTGGCCGAAATTCTCAGCCATGACACGGGAAATAGGACAGATAAGATTCAAGCTAAATGGTTCATACGGGCGAGGGAAATATAATCTAAATATATACACGAATCAACCAGCTTTCAGCCTAGGGTTCAGTCAAGGAATCCCAAACTTCCACCACCAATCACAAAAATTCAAGCATATCTCTCACTTCCACCTCTCTCGTCCCCTCAAGATCCTTACAAACATTGAGAGTAGAACGTGCTACTAAATGTACACGTGCTCCCCGCCGCACAAACCGTAGACCCCGTATACCCACTCCCACCACACTGCCCATACTTGGGAACCACCGTCCCCGTCGCCGTCGGCGCCACACTACTAGTCGTCTTTGCCACGGTAGTCGTCGCCTTCACACTACTCACACTTGTCGGCGAGGTTCCCCCACCGGCGCCCTGTCCACTCCACACCGCCGGGCCCGGAACAGTGTAGTTCTTGAAGTTGGTGTAGATATTCACCGTGTACCCGGGCTCAGTCCCCGTCACAAAACCGGGAATCGAGACGAGCGGCCCGGGCGTGCCGGAGCCGCCGCCCGTGACGGTTATCTGCGCGCATTCGATGTAGAACTGTGGGATCCCGGCCGGGTACGGGTTGTGGATGCCGAGCTGCTGGATGCGGAGGAGGTAGTCGCCGGACGGGAGCGCTTGCGGGATCGTGTAGCTGTATGTTTCTTCGTGGAAATGCGCTCAGCTGTGCTTCTGATAGGAGCGAAAGGGGGGTGGGAAGAGAGGGGCTTACGGTATAGAGGCCAGGTCGACGTCCCGTCCGCAAGGAAGGTAGGTCCGAGGTCGAGAATCTTGAACCACACTTTTCCGCTGCCGTCGAATGCGGCGGCTGTTGTTGGGGCTTTGGCCATGTAGATGGAAAGAGGGCCGTCGTGGTAGACTGCTACGTCTGAGGTGAAGCTGAATGCGTCGCCGGCGGCAACTGTGATTGTGGCGGTGCCTGTTCCATTAATTCCTCCCATGTTGCATCTTTCTCATATATTAGCATTTGGTCTTATTATTTCTTTCATCCTGGGGTTACCTCAAGTCAGTCGATGTCAAGTCGATAACGGGTGAGTTGTAATCGGTGTTCATTCTGATGTATTGGTAGACAGGGTACTCGACTCCTCCATGTGTAAACCGCTCGAAAATATCTGTAGAACACTAGTTAGTAAATGATTTTATGGCCGATCTTTCTCCTCTCCCATTTACTCAAGTATTGAATCGGGCTTACAATGAGCAGAAACCTGGCTAGCCAGTGCCACAAGGCCGGAAACGAAAGTGGTAAAGGGTTTCATGGTTCCTCACGACCACTTGAAAATATCGACAGTTAACTTGAGAAGAGAAATCAACGGTAACAAGCCGCAGAACCGAGCAAGAAACAATCCAGGTGGGAGCATGAGGCTTCATGTACTTCTCTATATCTGGGCTCAGCTATTTATGACCCAAAACCGCACCACTCGGCGCCCTTCCCTTCATCGCCCTCTTATGAAACCCCATAGCTCCCTATCATTACTTAACGATCGTCATCCCCTCCTCCAATACATCACGGGCCGGTGGAACACTGCCCAGCACATTTCCACAACCCACCCAGTCTCCAATAGCGTATTCCATCTATGGCCACCCAGTTCTGCCTCACCAATTAGACTGACCCCTTTTCCCCAAACAAAAACAGTCGAAAAACATCAGCTGGCCATGAGCATTTCAACGAGGCAGAGTCCCGAGAAACGATCCTCCGCACTCTGGATGCAACTTAGTTTCCACGAGATAGAGTGCCGCCGCACCCAGATTGGGAATATGGGGACCGCGGAGCAGGGCGCCATCTACCGAGTACTGGCATGGGTAAATAGGGGAGAGAGCCGGCTAATTTAAGCGAGTTGGGATGAGACCGCGAAACCTGGAGTGCATGCGTGCAGGACGCGAAAGCCCCTTGACCTTATTACCTCCTCCTCTGCAAAATCGATGTCCTTACACATCTTCAAGAGCTGAGCAGCAATAAGAGTCCTCAGTCCTGTCTGTAAGTGTGGAAGAGCCTGTATATCAAAATCGATAGTTTTGAAAGCAGGGATGGAAAGAAAACAAGCTTTGAAAACTCAGCGGCACCCGGCCCGCATGGAATAATTAAAGGGACATGTGGACTTCATTTATTTATATTCGCTTGGATGAATCTACCCAGCTTATGTCCAGATTCCAATATATTTCCCCGTCACCAGATCAGCCAGAATTTGAAATCCTACGATGGAAGGACTGGATTGGTAGTTTGGCCTTTTCGTAGATAGAGGCGCGCAAGGCTTGTGGACGGGGGAGTCGTTATCTCTTTGCACTTATACAGAGCAGAAACGTGAAATCAATCTCGCACATGCTCACCTGAGCAGGCTGCTTTTAGTAAGTTAAGGGCTAACCCACCGAGCCTGTGCTAGGTAATCACTCTAGTACTAATACAAATCAACGAAGCGGGACGGGATCTGATTGGAATAGCGTGCTTTGTAATAGGCTTCAGCGTACAGTAACGTCAAGGGAAAGCTTTGAGGTATACGGCTGTTATCGCCAGTGTTTCCAGTAGTATTACCGGTATTGTATACTTCCGGTATTATACGTACTTTACCTTCATGGTATGGTATTCAAAAGTATAAGTACCCAATCCACAATACCTCTTGTTCAAAAGTAATACGGAAGTATTAAATATATCTCAAAAGTATACCTTGTATACCGATACTTTATAAAATAGGTCAAACTCCGCCTTTTATTTTGACGATATCGTAATAATATGTAATTTTATAAAACCTAATTTACTTTACTTCTAGTCTCTTTCCTCTTTCTTATACCCTATTTTCTTGCTGTAAATAGCGTTCTATTTCACTAGATATTACCGCTTTTGGAATATTATTTTATTGGTTCGGACCTTTCTCCGTACATATATTTATCTTGGCAATATTACTGCGGTATTGATTGTATTGTAATAGTATCTCTTGAAAAATACCTTTCTAAATAGTATTGTAAAGTACGTCTTCAGAAATACCGAGGTATTTAGGCTGGCAAAGTCGAACTCTCAGCCTATACGAGGCGCCGGCTACGAACCTTTAATTGCAATAGTATTAGAGAGCTGATGAGAGAAGCGCATTTGGGGCCATTTTGATGGGTGGTTTTGGGTGGGATTTGGGCCCTCGCTTACAACGAAAATTTTCACTAACCCCTAATTTTCGATTTTCGATTTTCGACTCTAACGCAATACTACCGCTAGCAAGGGCATTACTAGTATTCTTTTACGGCTTTTACAATCTAAGGGCTTGGAAGCCACAATCTGCGCGCTTAGGAGAAGCTTGCAATAGCGTTGCCTTATATAGTGCTTGCTATAGATCTACGACAACCGACCCTTCGTTATATACCTTGTGTTTATATACCTTCTTAAGAGTAGCCGCCCTATATCTTATAGAAACTGCTACTATAAAATTAGCATCTATATCTCGACTCTAATCCTCTTGCTTTTATACTCTTATCGACCTTATTATCTACCTTCCTTCGGTTTCTACGCCCTCTCGCTAAACGTACTACCCCGGGGCACACTTATACGAGCTCGGGATGGCTACGACTATAAAGAAAACGATAGAGAGAAATTTAGGAGGGGAATAGCGGGGCT